>CM060958.1:89546352-89788852 GCA_030765055.1 Mantis religiosa
CAGACTTGGTTCAAGCGGTGTAGTGCATATTGTAATTTATCCTCAGTTTCTTGTATTAAAACCACGTCATCTGCTTATAGTAAAATATTTAAAGCTTTGTTCTTATTTATTTTTATTCCTGATTTAATAATACTTTTCCAATTTTGGATGATGTCATTTACATATATATTAAACAGAGTAGGTGATATACTGCACCCTTGTCTTACGCCTCCATTAATTAAAATTGGTTCGGTTTTATGAACTCCTGTGTTTATTATTATTTTGGAGTTGCTATACATATTTTTGATTACTTTAATTAATTTTTGTGGATATCCACTATTTCCATAGCTTTTCCCTGTTAACAGTGTCAAATGCCTTCTTGAAGTCTAGGAATGCCAGATGTGTTTGTAAATTATACTCTTGTGTTTTCCCAGAAAATTCCGAAATATATTTCATTTGTATGTCTGAGGAAAATAACTTAACCATCTGTTACGTTAATTAATTTGTTAGAGACTTTTTAAGGACAGCAACATTTTCGATCTTTCCCCATTTAAAGGGTAGTCTGCGATGGGGAGATTTTCTTAAAAGTTTCAAGATTCCATCCTTGTAAAATGCTGAATTTAATACAAGAATGCACACATTCTTGCACCCTGACAGTTTTCTAAAGATGCTCTTCAGAATGCTGAGGTCCGCAAAGAAGTATTTTCAGTAAAATATTTTTAGGTGGAATGTAATGCCTTTCTATCTACTAAATGGCAGATAAAGTAAAAATTTACTGGTTGCTAACTATAATAACCAGCCTTCTAAAACCAAGTACTAAAAAAGTTGGTCATATGGGGCACTGCATGGAATACACCAAGAAGTCGAATACCAAAATTATCCAAACCGTTCAAAATTAAGCTCGTCAGCCTTCTCATTTATTATTTACTCTATATGTTGTATACAAAACGTACTAAAAATTAAATCTAATAGGTTTTGTCATTTAAACAAATCTACATTCTACCTAGCCCTAAGGTGCTCTATGGAAACATAATATGCAGGATAGGAAACTTCGCTTGAACTTTAATGCTGACGAAGCATGAGAGCTGTATGAACAGACAATTTAATAAAAATATACTATAGTGAATCCTGAAAAAAGATTCATTGCATTCATAAAGCACATGACACATCATTTAAACTTATGAAACATCAGATACTGCAAAGAATATTATAATAGAAAATTTATTAATACAATACATCAGAAATGTTTACAATACTGAAGAAAATTATTATCAGAAAGTGATAATCATGGAGATTACATAGAGAGAAAATAAGTAAAAGCAGTTCTAAAGGTAACCGAAAATATAAATCCAGCTGAGATGGGTGCAATTAATGCTGCACTTTACGGAAGAATACGATTAGAGTTTTGCTTCCTCCACTTTTACATATTTTGGAAGAACTATTCTGTAGCTACAGAATAGAACATAGCTATTTATATTTAAAAGTGGAATTACAAAGGATGCAAGAAACTATAGAGGAACAAGTTTTCTAAACACAGGATTTAAAATATACAGGAACGTTGTTAATCAGAGATTATTACTAACGCAATAATTTCGTTAGAACATTCAGGATTCAGGAAATGCCGTGCATCTAGTCATAATACACCTGTAATAAAACAAATTTGGCTTGAAGACTCATTCAGCATTTTGTTGATCACGAAAAGATTTGAGAAGGCGAAAATGCTCTTTTAGGAATATATTAGAATTGCAAACATTTTAAGCACCTTATTAAAACTATTAGGGACTTCCGCGCGTCTCTGCGGCCTCCTGGGATTACTTCGCTTCATCCCTTTCTCACTGGACTGGACTGGGATTCGACACGAATGTCCAAATGTGGTCGATTGTACCTATGCCTTCAAGTAGGACACACCCGGGACGGTGGATGAGGCGAGAGGAGACGGAAGGCGGTCGTTCCAAGGAACCATGATAGTGCAGACGGCAGGGTTTCTACACATCTACGCTTTGCCGCCGCCGTCGATACTGCGCCACCTGTGATGGCTTCGGCCATTTTACAGGACAGGCGCAGTGCCCATATTACCCGAAGGACAGGCAACCACTCGCCGCCACATGCCCTTCACCGGCCACGGGAACAGCTACAGAACCGCTCGTGGAGGCCTTACGGGACACCCGCAGTGACATCAGCAACATCTCAGCCAGACTGGCTGCCATCAAGCTGAAGATTGCAACCAACTCCAACACAACTGCATCCACTGGGCCCTCCGGCGAGGCAATACAGGACTTCCACTCGGAGGTTCTTAATCTCGGCCCTCGCCTGACCAACCTGGTAGAGGCAGTTACCAACACACACAACGCCGACCACACCAGGACGTTAAACGCCATTGACCAAAGCACAAGACAGCTAGAGCAACTCACCACTGACCAAATAACCACCGCAACTCAGCAGATCAAAGCACTTCAGGAACAACTGTCACAAATCACCAAGACTGCAACCGTTCAACAGAAGATTCTCAAAAAACTGGAAGAAAACTACAACACCAGCCTTACCACTCAGAGCAACATGCTGCAAACTCTAGAGAAACTCCATCGAAAACAGTATGATATTCAGGTAGCACTCGCAAACTCCTCTTTCGACACTGAGTCACTATCACAGGACTTCAACAGACTACAAGTCTCCATTGATTCTCTACACAACAACATGAACATCCAGATAGTCACAGCGCCAGACACATCTCACAGACACAGACGCCGTCAGGTGTCGCATGCCCACCAAAGCACCAATGGTGCACTCTAAATATGCTCTAATAAATAAACAACTCCATTCTTTCCACGCCTATCACTCCCTTCAATCTTCACCTTGAGCCTCTGTGCTATGGTCAGGGCCTAGTGTCATGACCATAGCCAGATAAAACAACGATTCCTGCGCCCTTCCTTGCGCGCAGTTTAGCATTTACCGACACTAACGGAGGAGCTATTCTACTATCTCTTTTACTTCTCTTCTTAGCTCTTTTACTTCCATTCATATCTCTTTTACTTCAAAAAAAAAAAAAAAAAAAAAACAGTTGGAAACTGCCCGGCAGGTCAGAACAATGGATATGTCACTCTACTGTGGTTCGGAAACGGCCCCACCACGAGATCAGGTTCGGAAACCTGAAAACGTCTTACCGGAGCAGGAAGCTTTACTCAGAACATATCATCCTGCCATGCAGCGCCGATACTTCTACCCTGAAAGAGATCACCATATGAGTGATGACATTAAATGATTATTGAGATGAAATTTATTTATTTAGGTGCAGAGGATCCACTCCCAGTAGTCCTGGACCCGTAGGACCAAGGACCCGGGCCTCCTTCTACCCGAGAGCGACGGAAAACTCCGGGGGTCTTTCCATGGGGCAATACCTTGAGTCTAAAATGCCCCCCCCCCATCGACTACAACGTCAAGACGGGTGGAAGTGGATACGCCACTTACGCGTGTCAACCCCGCAGGGAAGACTACCGAAAACCTCGGTGGGGCCGCCTGGTAATCTAGCACACCTTCTACTAGCTCTGCAGGCTAGCACCTGGGAATTATGAGGCAACCCTCTACCCCCTCCGGGCGGCCGTAGCCTAGCTGGAGGTACCCAATTCCCCGTGGGTGTCGGGAACACACTGCCCCCTCGATTCCAACCCAATCCGAACAACTCCCCGACGGGAGGGCCTCGGCAGTTCGTTCCGAGGTTCCTATAGTAACGTCAGAGGTACCACGAGTGCTAAGGGTCCGCAGCGCCCGCACCACTGCAGCTGAAGGGGACGGATACCCTCCCCTACGGGATATTGAGATGAAATGGAGGGACAGGAAATTCAGGAGATGTAATAAATCTAACTGGCGACCCGGGATAACCCCGAAAAAACCATGGGTCAGGTAGGTCAGCCATGTGAATCAAATCTTGACCTACTGAATGGGGCCACCGACGAAAACGCCTGAACCATTCCGCTCGGTTTCTAATTGGCATTGTTAGCCTCAAAAGATCTATATGGAGTATCCCCCTCGGTATTTATTTTTATCATTCACTTTATTTCATGTATAGTTTAACGACCTAGTGGAAAGTGAGAGAGACAACGATAGTCAGATAGCCATTAGGCTGTTGATTGGTTCAGGGAACGTAATGGATGATACCGTTTATTTGTCAGCTCACCATTGCTGTCTATCTCTCTTTCTCTTACCTCCCTCCCAGGCATTTAGAACAGGATTGAGGTAGTTTGACATACATTACAGCAAAGACGTGGTCACATCATGGCACTGACCTGATGCCGGCCAGCCCTTGCTAAGCCAGTATTCGAACACAAAATTCATTGCCCTAACATTACACATCGTCGGCTGTTACTACAATTCTGGAACAGATCAGAGGAAGTGATGCGGACAGCAAGTAATAGACAGAAGTTCATGATAAAGACGAAGCACACGAGGCTTTGCCTACGGACCCGGGAAACCATGAAAAATACCAACTGTCAGAGTAGCCGGTAATCGACAGTAATCGAAACTGGGATCTCCCGGTTACTGTGGTATCATCTTACTCGGTGCTGGTAGAAGTGCTTTACTTTGAATCTAACGTAGGATGAAAACAACGTAACCGTTGGAAATTAATTGTTCTTTCACAGGAGAAGTGAGTAGGCCAAAGTTTGGAAAGGCAAAGTCAGACAGAAAAATTCAATGCCATAGGCGGATTTGAACCACGAATCTTCCGCTCTCCCTCCGATTGCTCTTAACATTGCGCTATCATGGCTAACATGCCAGTATGACAATTAAATTCTCCAACTGACTCACATTTCCATTAATTAACCTAACAGTTGAACTATAAAGCTCGGATTCAAGGTACGAGAGCTGTTCAATAAAGAATGATCATACTTTTTTTACGGTAATAATTTTTCGCCTAGAATATAATCTTATTATATTGTCACCCGAACATCGGAATTCCCGAGAGAACCAGCAGTTGGCGGGTAGAGACCACAGAGGAAGCATTCAGAGACGCCTACCCATTTGTCTGTGTAGCGCTAACTGAAGGGATGGTTGGAAAAGCATCACTAGCCGCCTCTTTCCCCTCCCCCTGACGTCTGGAACAGTCGGGATATTTCATCTAACCCGGAACCTTCTAGATAGGTCAGTTGGTCTCATATAAGCGACGCGACGGGCTGGAGAGAGTTCAGTACTTGGCGAGCAGCCGTGAGGAGCGCCGTGCTAGTGAAAGGACTGGAAGACTGTGTACGTGTATCAGAGGAGTTGTACGTAATTGTGGGTGTAGAGTGGACCTGTGACAGACGAACTGGCGAATTGTAATTGTGTGCGCTACGTAATTCTGTGTAATCGGCAAGTGTTCCAACTGTAATTAGGTGGAAATAAAGATTTTGAGTTTGTGCAATTGGACTTTTAATTTCACGAACCCACAAAGTCATAATATTCTGTTAGCTTAATGTGAAACAAACACGCCGTAGTAGTTCCATTGTTGCTACTCCTGGTTCCCGCCTGTGAGAACCAGGCAAGTTCAGACATGTTCAGTATCGCCTACCGCTGCAATGGAGGTAACACGCGAGGAGCAATGAGTGGCTTTGAAATTCTGTTTTCATCTCAACAAATCTTCAGCTAAGACCTATATAATGTTACAGGAGGCCTATGGAGAGTCTGTTCTTCCCTACAGCACAGCTCGAAGGTGGTTTAAAATGTTTAAAGAGGAGAGACAATCAATTTCAAAGGAAGGTGGACCCAGTGCTCCAGTTACTGCTCTTACGGAAGAAAACATCAACACTGCTGCTGCCATTGTGAGAGAGGATCGACGAATTACCTATCTGAAATACTGAACATTTCATTGGGTGCCACATTTCCGTGAAGCAGGCTCGATGCTGCACCACAATAGTACGCGGCCGCATAATGCCAATGTTGTTGCTGAATATCTTGCAAAAATTAACGTGAAGTAGAAACGTTGAGTCAGACTGAAAAATTCAATGCCATAGCCGGGATTTGAACCACGGATCTTCTGGTTTCCGTCCAGCCGCACTACCATTGTGCTACTATGGCCAACGTGCCGATATGACATTAAATTCTCCAACTGACTCGTATTTTCCCGGTAAACCACTTAGGAGTTCTCATAAACACATGAGACAACTACCTTAATGGCGACTTACTACATGTAAGTACTTTAAGGCCCGGGCTTTATAGTTAACCACTATTAGGTTAATTAATGGAAATTAATTAACAATAATTAACAATTTAGCCTACACACGGCCAGTGTGAAAGAATAATTAATTTCCATTAATTAACCTAATAGTGGTTAACTATAAAGCCCGGGCCTTAAAGTACTTACATGTAGTAAGTCGCCATTAAGGTAGTTGTCTCATGTGTTTATGAGAACTCCTAAGTGGTTTACCGGGAAAATACGAGTCAGTTGGAGAATTTAATGTCATATCGGCACGTTGGCCATAGTAGCACAATGGTAGTGCGGCTGGACGGAAACCAGAAGATCCGTGGTTCAAATCCCGGCTATGGCATTGAATTTTTCAGTCTGACTCAACGTTTCCACAATTTAGCCTACACACGGCCAGTGTGAAAGAATAATTAATTTCCATTAATTAACCTAATAGTGGTTAACTATAAAGCCCGGGCCTTAAAGTACTTACATGTAGTAAGTCGCCATTAAGGTAGTTGTCTCATGTGTTTATGAGAACTCCTAAGTGGTTTACCGGGAAAATACGAGTCAGTTGGAGAATTTAATGTCATATCGGCACGTTGGCCATAGTAGCACAATGGTAGTGCGGCTGGACGGAAACCAGAAGATCCGTGGTTCAAATCCCGGCTATGGCATTGAATTTTTCAGTCTGACTCAACGTTTCCACAATTTAGCCTACACACGGCCAGTGTGAAAGAATAATTAATTTCCATTAATTAACCTAATAGTGGTTAACTATAAAGCCCGGGCCTTAAAGTACTTACATGTAGTAAGTCGCCATTAAGGTAGTTGTCTCATGTGTTTATGAGAACTCCTAAGTGGTTTACCGGGAAAATACGAGTCAGTTGGAGAATTTAATGTCATATCGGCACGTTGGCCATAGTAGCACAATGGTAGTGCGGCTGGACGGAAACCAGAAGATCCGTGGTTCAAATCCCGGCTATGGCATTGAATTTTTCAGTCTGACTCAACGTTTCCACAATTTAGCCTACACACGGCCAGTGTGAAAGAATAATTAATTTCCATTAATTAACCTAATAGTGGTTAACTATAAAGCCCGGGCCTTAAAGTACTTACATGTAGTAAGTCGCCATTAAGGTAGTTGTCTCATGTGTTTATGAGAACTCCTAAGTGGTTTACCGGGAAAATACGAGTCAGTTGGAGAATTTAATGTCATATCGGCACGTTGGCCATAGTAGCACAATGGTAGTGCGGCTGGACGGAAACCAGAAGATCCGTGGTTCAAATCCCGGCTATGGCATTGAATTTTTCAGTCTGACTCAACGTTTCCACAATTTAGCCTACACACGGCCAGTGTGAAAGAATAATTAATTTCCATTAATTAACCTAATAGTGGTTAACTATAAAGCCCGGGCCTTAAAGTACTTACATGTAGTAAGTCGCCATTAAGGTAGTTGTCTCATGTGTTTATGAGAACTCCTAAGTGGTTTACCGGGAAAATACGAGTCAGTTGGAGAATTTAATGTCATATCGGCACGTTGGCCATAGTAGCACAATGGTAGTGCGGCTGGACGGAAACCAGAAGATCCGTGGTTCAAATCCCGGCTATGGCATTGAATTTTTCAGTCTGACTCAACGTTTCCACAATTTAGCCTACACACGGCCAGTGTGAAAGAATAATTAATTTCCATTAATTAACCTAATAGTGGTTAACTATAAAGCCCGGGCCTTAAAGTACTTACATGTAGTAAGTCGCCATTAAGGTAGTTGTCTCATGTGTTTATGAGAACTCCTAAGTGGTTTACCGGGAAAATACGAGTCAGTTGGAGAATTTAATGTCATATCGGCACGTTGGCCATAGTAGCACAATGGTAGTGCGGCTGGACGGAAACCAGAAGATCCGTGGTTCAAATCCCGGCTATGGCATTGAATTTTTCAGTCTGACTCAACGTTTCCACAATTTAGCCTACACACGGCCAGTGTGAAAGAATAATTAATTTCCATTAATTAACCTAATAGTGGTTAACTATAAAGCCCGGGCCTTAAAGTACTTACATGTAGTAAGTCGCCATTAAGGTAGTTGTCTCATGTGTTTATGAGAACTCCTAAGTGGTTTACCGGGAAAATACGAGTCAGTTGGAGAATTTAATGTCATATCGGCACGTTGGCCATAGTAGCACAATGGTAGTGCGGCTGGACGGAAACCAGAAGATCCGTGGTTCAAATCCCGGCTATGGCATTGAATTTTTCAGTCTGACTCAACGTTTCCACAATTTAGCCTACACACGGCCAGTGTGAAAGAATAATTAATTTCCATTAATTAACCTAATAGTGGTTAACTATAAAGCCCGGGCCTTAAAGTACTTACATGTAGTAAGTCGCCATTAAGGTAGTTGTCTCATGTGTTTATGAGAACTCCTAAGTGGTTTACCGGGAAAATACGAGTCAGTTGGAGAATTTAATGTCATATCGGCACGTTGGCCATAGTAGCACAATGGTAGTGCGGCTGGACGGAAACCAGAAGATCCGTGGTTCAAATCCCGGCTATGGCATTGAATTTTTCAGTCTGACTCAACGTTTCCACAATTTAGCCTACACACGGCCAGTGTGAAAGAATAATTAATTTCCATTAATTAACCTAATAGTGGTTAACTATAAAGCCCGGGCCTTAAAGTACTTACATGTAGTAAGTCGCCATTAAGGTAGTTGTCTCATGTGTTTATGAGAACTCCTAAGTGGTTTACCGGGAAAATACGAGTCAGTTGGAGAATTTAATGTCATATCGGCACGTTGGCCATAGTAGCACAATGGTAGTGCGGCTGGACGGAAACCAGAAGATCCGTGGTTCAAATCCCGGCTATGGCATTGAATTTTTCAGTCTGACTCAACGTTTCCACAATTTAGCCTACACACGGCCAGTGTGAAAGAATAATTAATTTCCATTAATTAACCTAATAGTGGTTAACTATAAAGCCCGGGCCTTAAAGTACTTACATGTAGTAAGTCGCCATTAAGGTAGTTGTCTCATGTGTTTATGAGAACTCCTAAGTGGTTTACCGGGAAAATACGAGTCAGTTGGAGAATTTAATGTCATATCGGCACGTTGGCCATAGTAGCACAATGGTAGTGCGGCTGGACGGAAACCAGAAGATCCGTGGTTCAAATCCCGGCTATGGCATTGAATTTTTCAGTCTGACTCAACGTTTCCACAATTTAGCCTACACACGGCCAGTGTGAAAGAATAATTAATTTCCATTAATTAACCTAATAGTGGTTAACTATAAAGCCCGGGCCTTAAAGTACTTACATGTAGTAAGTCGCCATTAAGGTAGTTGTCTCATGTGTTTATGAGAACTCCTAAGTGGTTTACCGGGAAAATACGAGTCAGTTGGAGAATTTAATGTCATATCGGCACGTTGGCCATAGTAGCACAATGGTAGTGCGGCTGGACGGAAACCAGAAGATCCGTGGTTCAAATCCCGGCTATGGCATTGAATTTTTCAGTCTGACTCAACGTTTCCACAATTTAGCCTACACACGGCCAGTGTGAAAGAATAATTAATTTCCATTAATTAACCTAATAGTGGTTAACTATAAAGCCCGGGCCTTAAAGTACTTACATGTAGTAAGTCGCCATTAAGGTAGTTGTCTCATGTGTTTATGAGAACTCCTAAGTGGTTTACCGGGAAAATACGAGTCAGTTGGAGAATTTAATGTCATATCGGCACGTTGGCCATAGTAGCACAATGGTAGTGCGGCTGGACGGAAACCAGAAGATCCGTGGTTCAAATCCCGGCTATGGCATTGAATTTTTCAGTCTGACTCAACGTTTCCACAATTTAGCCTACACACGGCCAGTGTGAAAGAATAATTAATTTCCATTAACGTGAAGTACATACATCATCCTCCCTATAGTCCGAATTTAACACCATGTGACTTTTTTCTATTCCCTAAGTTGAATAAACGCCTTCGTGGGAGGCATTATCCATTATCAGAAGCAGTGGTGAAGGCTACGGAGGCGATTTTGATGGATCTCTCAAAAAATGTTTTCCAGCATGTCTTTGAAGACTGGCAGAAACGCTGGGACAAATGCGGACCATCAAAATTATGAGGATGAATAAAGGTACGTTGTGGTCATTCTTTTTTTGAACAGCCCTCGTACTTATGTGTTGTAAGTCGCCTTTAAGATATTTGTCTCAAGTGCATATGAGAACTCCTAGTGACTTACCGGGAAAAACAGGAGTCAATTGGAGAATTTAATATCACAATGGAACGTTGACCATGTTAACGCAGCCGTTATTTAGGGACGGTTCCAAGGATAGATTTCATAGATCTGTTTTCAAAGTTTGGTAATCACAGTGTTCTAACTTAGCACCAACAGAAAGGTTCATATCATTGTTATCATCACTTGCAAAAGTATTGTTCTAATCATAGACTACACTCTCATTTTGGAGCTGTCCCTGCTTCCAATGAAGAACAAGCCCACCACAGATCTGTCGGTCATCCAAATGTAATTATAATATTGAATGCTAGATACATACGAGTGAAGCAATTACTAAGATACCGTTTTGGATTATTGTAAATGTCTTTATCATGTGTTAAATGGGGAGGAGATATAGTAACAATTTATAACAAACTATCGCATTACATTAAGAGTGAGTTGCAAATTTGTGCGTGTAAGGCTGGGGTCACAGGGAAAGTGGGAGTCAGTACTTGATAGGAATGAAGTCGAGTCAATGAAGTAACAGTACTGCAGTTATGGTTATACATGTGGACATACTTCTTCTTCTACCTCACGGCTTTGCTACCTCCGGCTCCAAATTGGTCTGCCCATCTTTTCTTCGGTCTTCCCTGGTTTCTTCTTCCTATAGGTTTATATTTTAAGGCTATTTTTGGTATTCTGTTATTATTCATCCTCTGAACATGTTCTTTCCATTGGTTTCTATTTCTTTCAATAGTATGGTTTATTTCTTCTACTTTTAATTCTGTCCTAATATCCTGACTACGTTTTTTTTTTTTATCAATTTTGGTATATCCAGCTATTGCTCTTATGAATTTCATTTCTGATGACTGTATTCTCGAACTATTTCTGTTTGTTATTGTCCATATTTCTGATCAATATATCAGAGTTGTTATTGCCATTGTTTTATTATAGAGTCCTTTCTTGCTTTATTTTTTAATGTTCTTTTTATTGTGCCTGTTATATAGTTAAATTTATTTATGTTCTCTATTATATTAGCTTCCCCTTGATACGAGACATTACATCCTACATACTTAAAGTGTGATTTCTGCTCAATTATTATGTTATCTAACACTATTTTTGATCTTATTGGATTAATTCCCTTAAACGCCATGGTTTTGGATTTATTTGCTGATATTTTCATTCCATATTCTGTAGTAATTTTATCTAGACTATACAGCATTTTCTGCAGGTCATCTTCATTTGTGGCCATTATTATTTGATCATCTGCATACAACACAGTTTTCAATTTAGCTCCTGATACATTAATGCCTCCATTGTCTTTATTCGACCAAATCCTTACTATTTCGTCAACATACAAATTAAAAAGTGAGATTGATAAAAACAACCTTGTCTTACACCACCATTAACTATTACTGATTCTCGTTTATTTATTTTTATATTTGTGTCAATGTACATACTTTTTATAACTTCAATTAGTTGTAAAGGTATGCCTCTATTATTTAAAATTTTCCACAGTATCATTCGTGATACTTTGTTAAAAGCTTTATAATAGTCAATAAATAATAATTACGTCTCTAAATTTTGTTCTCGTCGTTTTTATATTATTTTTTAAGAGTAGAAACATTGTCTATGCGCTTCTTCTTTTTCTAAAACCAGTTTGTTCTTCTAGGAGTATTGCATCTGTTATTTTGTTTAACCGAGTACTTATTATTTTGGCATATATTTTGTAGGCAGCACACAATAAACTAATCCCTCTATAATTTTCAGGTCTTGTTCTTTCCCATTTATTAAATATTGATATCACTTTAGCTATCTTCCATTCTTTCGGTATTTCTTTTGTTTCCCAACACTTGTTATATAGATACAGTAATCTGTCATGTAATTCTTTAGGAGAAAATTTAATTAATTCTAAATTAATATTATATACATACTTGAATGTAATTTTGGTACCTGATAAACTGGACAACTGGAACTGTTGGAACTGTTACTGGAACTTGTACTGACTAATAATTTTCAATATATTTCTGCGTAAGTTCGGCTGTTTCGAATTACAGGTACTACTTTAATTTTTATTTTGTTCTCTTAAATTCGGTTTATTCTATTTTTAATGCTTCCAGTCTTTTATTTAGGTAAAGGATAATTTTTAAACAAGCTTTAACAAGGAACGCTACTTTATTTGTTATAGGTAATTAAAACATATGTTAACCTAATCGCGGGCTCTCTCCATCAGGGAAATGATGCAGACAGGGACGCATTAAAATCCTTACCTAACAACCAGAGAGCATATCTTTATTGTTTCATTAAATAAAGTGGATCCTATTATTATTCTAATTCTTATCGTACACCACACTCCAATTTTCAAGTCATAGTGAGACGATAACTAGTAAATTCAAAGCGTCGTGTTCGATGTCAGCCAACAAACATCTCATATCACTTTCAACGGAAAATGAAACTAGGTGACATCGGCGCCATTTTAGAGTAATTTCTTCGAAAAATATAAACCAGTGTAATATAGTCTATATCGGCTTAGGAAAACCTAAGTTATTCGACGCTAATAATGATCGATTTTAAGTGAATTGTTGACTACTAACTTGTACATCCAGACTTTACAGTTTAAAAACCACAGCAACAATAAACTAGGCTCTATGCGAGAAAATAGCAAATTTTAGCAATACGTTCTTTTATTAAGTCCCGCGTACATGCCACCCCTACCAATGTTGCCAAATCAATTATCTGGGACAATTGTAGTCTGTGGCTTAAGAACCCCATTTCCATTCTAAATTTCACAATTATAGGTATATAAGTACACAACAATGTAACAGCTAAAAACACTGAACTTCAGGAATGTCTTGAGCTAATGGTTTTCTTCCCTGACTAACCTATTTGCTTGTACCTGATAACTTACTAAACTCGATGCTAATGGTTCCCATTCTCTGACAAAATCTTACGTTGCTGCTAATAACTGTAACTCTGACTTATTACTTATGCACTGGCATTTAGGGTACACAAATTATCTATTGCGGTTATTTATCTATATTCTTATTGGAAATTAATTGTTCTTTCACACTAGCCGTGTGTAGGACATACCATGAAAGGGTAGAGCCAGAATGAAAAATTCAATGCCATAGCCGGGATTTGAACCACGGATCTTCTGGTTTCCGTCCAGCCGCTCTAACCATTTGAGCTACTATGGCCAACGTGCCGATATGACATTAAATTCTCCAACTGACTCGTGTTTTTCCCGATAAACTACTTAGGAGATCTCATAAACACATGAGACAACTACCTTAATGGCGACTTACTATGCTGTAAGTACTTTAAGGCCCGGAATTTATAGTTAACCACTATTAGGTACAATTAATGGAAATTAATTGTTCTTTCACACTAGCCGTGTGTAGGACGCACTATGAAAGGGTAGAGCCAGAATGAAAAATTCAATGCCATAGCCGGGATTTGAACCACGGATCTTCTGGATCTTCTGGTTAGAGCGGCTGGACGGAAACCAGAAGATCCGTGGTTCAAATCCCGGCTTGGCATTGAATTTTTCATTCTGGCTCTACCCTTTCATATATTCTTATTATTTCTTTATAAACTTATAGATCTTATCCGTCCATAACCACAGTGTTAGCTTTAAGCTTTGGTTTTTCAACCCTTTAATAATTTATAACAGTTATAGAACATGAAATTCGTTCATAGTTTGTACATGTATCTTCTTGCAAAGAGTTGAAACTGTTTTGAAATAGGTCATCTCTGCTTTGCCCTATGTTATTTAACTTATTTAAAATCTATACTACATTTATTCAACTTATTTTTTATAATAATTGCGTAATTTCTGACATATTTTGATGTATTATACTCGCAACAAAACTACAATTGTAAATACAGAAATCCATGGCAATATAGGAGGTTTCTTTCAGAATTTACAAATATCTAACTTTGTTATGTTAGTCATCTGTAAGGGAAAGTTAAATACATTGTCAATCTACCAGAGATCAAACTAGAAAAAGTAGGCCGTGACATGGCTGAGTGGTTAGACCGCTTAGCTCTGTCCTAGGCGGCCGAGGTTCGATCCCAAGTGACCGCAAGGTGGGATTTGTGGTGGACAACATGGCGCCAGGGTGGGTTTCCTCCGGGTCCTCCAGTTTCCCCCACCATCATTCCACCAATTGCACAATATTTCATCTCTTCATCATCCTAGACGTTGGGCCGACCTCTCAACCCTGGTATCTCGGGTCAAACGCTTCGGCTCCCTCGTTCTGAGGGAACCCTAGCGACTCCTAACACCAGCATCGG
The DNA here is from genome assembly GCA_030765055.1 of Mantis religiosa. Taxonomy (NCBI): domain Eukaryota; kingdom Metazoa; phylum Arthropoda; class Insecta; order Mantodea; family Mantidae; genus Mantis; species Mantis religiosa. The sequence goes on from CM060958.1 coordinate 89,560,983, forward strand.
TGAGGAAGGGAGAAATAAAAAGAAAAAAAAAATAATAGAAGTAAAGAAAAAAAATAGGTAACTGGAGTGGTAGAGATTTCTCCCTATAAGGCATCCTAAGGTGAAATGGACATATATTATAGCACATGCATGCTCTTGGTATAGTACGGGGAACTCCAAAATTATATTAACCAGTTTTGTTACTTCCGATTTAAACAGAAGTAACTGCAACTTACTTATTTTAAACAGCACAGCATATACTTTACATATTGGGCATGTCCTTCAGTAGCTTTTCAATAGACTCACAATAGAAAAACAGAAAAAGAAAACAGAAATGAAATATCAGACAAAGGCGGTTCACCTTCTATATTTTCCGTTCACACTGGTAGTCCTTAACTTCTTCACAATATGGAAACTGAACATAGAAACCGTTTGTGGAATGGCAACCAGGATTTACGAATGATTGTTCGTTACCATTATTGTATACCTGCTCCAGGTCTTCTAAGTTATACAACTACCTTAAAATGATCCAGAAAAAAGAAGTCCGAAGGCAACAAAACTGGGAATCTTACTGGCCATACTGAAACCTCTTCTACCAATTCTTTACTGTGGACAAACTGGCCTGACGAAGTCCTAATTCCAAAGTAGTTGTGGCTCCATCTTACTGAAAACCAAGTCATCTTTTGGTAACTGATGGTTGATTCATCATGGAAACAGCTTTGTAATATTCAGTATTACCTGGTCACGAAGCAACTCCAATTATCTACTCGATTTACGTTTCTTTGAAAAAGAAATGGTCAAGAAAGTGATCACAAACAATGCAGCCCAAACACTGAGTTTTGTGGATACTGTTTGTGATTCTCCTGTGTCTACTGTGGACCAGTATCGTCAGTTATGTCCTTCACAAATCCATTTCGACGTATGGCAGTTTCGTCTGAAAATACAATTTGCCTTAGATAAATTGGATTGTTTTAATACGCCCCAGCATTAATTCACTAAATCCATTCTTCTATTGAAATCGTCTCTTGAAAGATCATGCAAAAGTCGATTTTGATAAGGGTCTGGCTTGGCAACTCCAAGGAACTTTGACTTACATCTGATTCTAATTCCAGATTTGCTGTAGATGTTTTTGGATTTTCTGTACACCGAGGAAAACATCCAATGAAGTATTCTTAACAGTTTGCGGCAAACCCGCATACCATTGTTAAATTAATTGGGTTCTAATTGGAGCTATGAGTTCTGTTATCCTCAAGTGAATGGTTGTAGGAAATGGATTTTGGTGGTTGTTGGCTACTCATTCGTATTAATAATTTGTTTGTTGTAGAATTATTTGGTTTAGTTCTTAAATCTATGTTTGTTTATCGACTTGGATCGGTGACCACCTGTTAGTAAAATTCCTAACATTTCAGACTTCGATATCGTCGCTTCTCTTCTTAATGCACATGAACACGTTCTTCCTGTCAACTTGTAAGTAAAGTTTTTCTTACTTCACCATTCAGTTCGACCCTTATTTTGATCCCCTTTCTAACCTTATCACATGACCAAACTAGCTCACCCTTCTCAAATGTTGCATTATTATTGATTTCTCCTTTTATTTCGAATTTTCGCATTGGTTTGCAAAACTCATATGACTCACTGACGCTCCGCCCACCCTGAGTTGTGGAACGCCTACCCTGAGTTGTTTGTAACGGTATACATCGTTATCAAATCAGCGAAGTAGATCTCTTTAGCGTTCATGCTCAACTGCATTTTGAAAGTCTTTTGTCCCAAAACATTCCTGGCTGAAAGAATACAATAGTCTTCAGACATTGAACTTTTACTACGTCTCCGACGTGTACAGATTTTTACAAGAATATTTTCTCTTTCTTGCCCGGATACGAGTATATATGTTATATTAAATTATATTCTTCCCTTCTTATTCTTTAATTCAATTGCTATTTTAATCATTATTTTATCCATTCTAATTTCATATTATTATAACAAGATTGTTATATTAGTTTAGCAAAGTATATCTATTAATTTATCTTCTTTTTCAATTATCTGACTTCGATAAATTCGCCGCCTCCTAATCACTGCCTGATACTGCGGCTACAAGTTGCACTTTTCGGGAGATCCAATTTTGGTTAAGGCCTTTATGCCTCCAGTTTTAGTAAGTCTTCTTACAGTTGTCACCATTTTTATAAATGGAGTGCGATCTGGATGTATATGACTAAATTCCAGTCTCCCAATCTCCCAATCCAGTCTCCCAATCCCGCCTCTCACCAAGGCGGCCCGGGTTCGATCCCAGGCGACCGCAAAGTGAGATTTGTGGTGTACAACACGGCGTTGGGGCGGGTTTTCTCCGGGACCTCCGGTTTCCCCTGCCATCTCATTCCACCGGTGCTCCATCTTCATCTCATGCATCATCAGTGTCACCGCCTGCGGTGCCGTATGTAGTAAAAGCGGGCGTTAAACACTACACATTTAGAATGTTTTCCTTTGAACTGAACATTCAGACAGAATATTACTCATCATATTAGATGTCAAAGTCATCCCATAAATCATTAAATCAATAGTAGGTATTAAAAAACAACTATGGATTAAAGCAAGTGTCATCACCTAAAACGGTTTTCATGGATATAAGCAAACGAAAATCACATCACAGATAAAAAGAAACATTTTATTCCTTTAACCCTTTTTTAACGTTTTTGTACAGAGGGTACTTCGTATATGGGGACTTGAAATGTGATTGAAGTGCATCATATTTAAAATAAGAAAGTTACAGTTACTTCTGGTTAAGCTGCAACAATGATTAATATAATTTTTGAGTTTCTGTCGTGCCGCGCCGTGGCTGAGTGGTTAGACAACTTGACTCTCACCAAGGATTCGATCCCAGGCAACCGCAGAGTGAGATTTGTGGTGGACAACACAGCGCTGGGGCGGGTTTTCTTCGGGTCCTCCAGTTTCCCCGCCAGCATTCCACCAATTGCTCCATCGTCATCTCGCTCTTATACTATCATCCACTTCCTTCACCCTCACACAAGGCATCGGGCTGATCACCCATCCTGGTTCTCTATCAGATCCAAAGCTTCGTTTCTCAGGCCTGACCTTAAGGGATATAAGAACAAGAATCCCCTAACATCACTATAAGCCTTTTATTTTTATTTATTTATTTATTTATTTTTTTTTTTTTTGTAATTTACGTCCTCCAACGTTAAGTCATATTGAACGGTGAATGAATTGGGTGAAATGATGTTCAAATGAATCCAGGGTCCATGGAGCTTAGAGTTACCCGACATTCGTCTTTAAGGATAAGGGAAAACCCCGGAAAAACCTTATCCAGATAAATCACCCTGACCGAGATTTGAACTCGGGACCTATTGAACGTGAGGTAGACATGCTACCATCTACACTATCGAGGCGGGCACCACTGTAAGTGGTACTACTAAAGAAGAAGAAGAGTTTCTATACTTCACTATACTTGTATATCGAGTCTCATGTGAATCATCCACATGCTTCAAAAGTTATCTAGGTGCAGGACTTTAACTCTATATATTGTGTGGTAGCAATTCTGACCCAAGGTTTAGGAGTCGGTGCCGGATAGTCGAACAAATAAATAAAGATAAGCAGCGCTCTTGCCATCGTAAGCATTACCGTCAGATAACAAAATCTTCTGGAAATTTCTCCTTTCTATGTAGAATGTTCAGGAACTCAACTAGGGCTATAAAAGCAAGCGCTCTCGGAGTAAGGAAGTAAATGAGCGCGAGCGTTTCTAGTGCAATAGTAATTGTGGTTCTTTGAGTGAGTTTTTTGGTGTGAGTACCGCTACTGAAGGAGAGATTCGGGAAGTCCTGTGTTCCTCTCCCGGCGATTGAACCTCCCGAACAAGAGGCTAGGTCATGCATATTAAATTCGACGCGAAGAAAATGAAGTAGCAGGATAAATTATGTGTAGAAAGACAGTCACACTAAACAAATTGGAACTAGATAAAATTAGGTGACAGTGAGAGCTTATGAGGTGATAATTACAACATTAATAAATTTACTAGTAATTGCATACATATAAATTTGAGCCTTGCTAGTTAAAATTGTCTACAACGTGATGTTTTCGTTTTCAAGCACTATCTGTGGCGACAAACAATTGAAGCTTTATATGCCTTTTATGTACTTTGCTCAGTTTTTGAAATACTCCTGTTGAAAGCAATAAGGGACTAGAAAAATTGAAACTTACGATGCATGTCTTTTAAGTCAGTACCGTTTTGCGATTCCTCCGCCGCAGCGCTATGGTGGGCGTTCCGCGCATGCGCGCTGTTTACCTACATCTCTTGTCTACGCACTGACGCCATTACACTCTGATTCTTCGTTGTATACGTAGGTTACTGAGTGTTTAAGATTCCTCCGACAATTGTGAGTCCCACCGATTGTGAAGTACGGGCTGTTATACGATTTCTTTGTGCTAAAGGCATAAAACCGATCAATATTCATCGTGATATCTGTGAAGTTTACGGAAAAACATTATGGGTGATGGAATGGTAAGGAAATGGGTAAGAGCATTTAAAGATGGCCGCAAAAATGTGCATGATGAAGAACGGAGTGGGCATCCTTCGGTCGTTACTGAAGATTTGGTGCAGAAAGTGGACGAAAAGGTGAGAGAAAACAGACGCTTTACAATTTCATCATTGTGCGACTGTTTTCCTCAATATTCTCGTAGCGTTTTGTATCGCATTGTGACCGAGAACTTGAAGTACCGGAAATTGTGTTCACGTTGGGTTCCGAAAATGTTGACGGATTTGCACAAAACCCAACGTTTAGGCAGTGCATTGACTTTCCTTGAGTGGTACCACAATGAAGGTGAAGATTTTTTAGACCCAATTGTTACTGGTGACGAAACATGGGTGGCCTACGTCACACCAGAATCGAAACAACAATCCATGGAATGGCGACATTCATCATCACCCACAAAAGTGAAGTTTAAGCAAACAATTTTTGCCCGGAAAATCATGTGCACAGTTTTTTGGGACAGAAAAGGAGTATTGTTAATGGAGTTTCTGCCTTGTATTAAGACAATCAATGCAGCGTCTTATTGTGAGACATTGAACAATCTGCGCCGTGCAATCCAGAACAAAAGACGTGGCAAGTTGAGTAAGGGTATCGTTTTAATGCATGGCAATGCCCGTTCACATGTGGCTAATCGGACCAAAGATCTCATCAAATCTTTTCAATGGGAAACTCTAGATCATCCTCCATACAGCCCTGATCTGGCGCCCAGCGACTACCATTTGTTCCTGCACTTGAAGAAACATCTGGGTGGTCAGCGTCTTCAAGACGATAACGAAGTCAAAACAGTTGTGATACAGTGGTTATCACGTCAGGCGGCAGAATTTTATGAGGAGGGTACTCAAAAACAGGTGCCACGTTATGACAAGTGCCTCAATTTCACGGAAATTATGTAGAAAAGTAGATTAAGGTACAGGTCTTCATGTAAAAATAAAATTATTGCGATATCTGACGGTACTGACTTAAAAAGCATGCCTCCTATATGATAGTTTTTTAAATTAATTTTCTTTTGAAGTAAAAACGGCACAAAGATATAACAAATGTGTTCTCAATGATCACATACATGATGTAGGTGTTTAAAAGTAAGATAGCCTATAAATGTTCAAGTTATGGAACATTCAGCGTAGGGTATTAAAACTGTTTTGATATTCAATAACTTGAAAATTGTAAAGCATCCAACAGGCTTTTAAAAAGATTGATTTTCAACCAAATTGATGGCAAATTATATAAATGCCATCTGGAGCCGGATGTGATCCGCGGGCCGCCAGTTGAACTACATTTGGTTGCTATGGGAACAGGTCTGTATCGGAAGGAAGCAGGCTGTAAAGGAACGGTGAAGCCCAAGGTTTCTCCGTATTCACTTTAATTGGAAAAAAAGGTTTGGAGGGGAGAGGCGCCTCTGGTAAAGGTGCTGAATGAAGTCATTGGACCAGCATCGGCTAGGAGAGGAGAGGCAGGCCGACCTTGGAGAGAACGTGATCGTGTTGTGAGACACCGCCCCTCGCAGCCCGGCCGGTCCGGACAATCCGGAACTCTTCCGATCTCAACTCATCTTTTCTCTTGCATTCCTGCCAGTTGTGAGGGTAGGATAAAACTGGACACCTCCTAGGCTTCCTCCAGTAACATTTTTTTGTTACCTACCTGTAAGTAGGTAACAGGAACTATTTGCACATCATCCACAAATTCGACTTCAATATTTCACCATAAACATGTAATAGATCGACTCGCAGTTGAGGTGTTCGGAGCAATAAAGCGAAAACAGCTCCTATCACGTGATTTACTCCACGTGGTTGGCTAAAGCTAGATAAGAATCGCTTCCTACTGAATGGAAGAGGGGTGGCAAGGAATTCTACTGTCTGCCCACCACAAGAAGGAAAGGCAGAGGATTGTGTAATGTAATCACTTTCGCTGTGTTCATACTCACCTTCCGGATGCTAGGTTCATGTAAAATACACAGTGCTGTCACATAACTCACGCATACATAATACTATCACTGCAATTACGAAACGAACATTAGATCTGGCAGCATGGGTGACTCATATGTACTCTCATACACTCATTTAGTAGTAAATAGATCCACTAACAGAAGAGATAAGCAGTTGAAACTTCTCTCCCTCTTCATTCCCCGCTTGCCTTCTTGTGGTGGGCAGACAATACTTCAGCCAAAGAAGGATTTGACCGCTGCTTGAGTGGTTAGAGCGCTCACTCCCATTTGGTCCCAGAGGGCTATATATGAGAATTGTGGAGGACAAAGCGGTGTCTGGGCGCGTTTTCTCCGCGTCCTTCGACTTCCCCCGCCATTCATTCCACCAACTACTCCATAATCACCTTTCATAACATCATTTCGTAACATTCCTTCCTCGTTCCCCTAACATTTGGTCTGATCACTCATCTTGGACAGACTTTCTGCTCTTCGACAGGCATCTGAGTCCATTTAAGTCCTTCATGCGAGGAGAATAATCAGATAAACAAGAAGAAAATTAAGTTCCCAATCTTCGAGAATGCGATACGAAAATTTATAGCAACATCTCTCACCCAGAGCTAACCTTGGCATGGGAAATTAGCGAATCTTTAGAAATTAATTTAATGCAGTGTAAATCTTCATACATTTGGCTTTCCAACCTATTTTATTTTCAATTGACTGTCTTAAGAAGACTTTGGAATTAAATGTAATTATTTCCTCTCGCCTCAAACTGATAAGACACTAGTTAGTCAATCAGGATACATTAGCAAAGGACGACTATTCTGTGGAATTCGTAAAAATGGGTGTATCTAAAAAATTCGAACATTATCTAGCAAATGTCCTAAACAAATATGCCCTTTTCTCGAAGGTAAAAAATCCATAATGCTGAAACTTTCATTACTTAGGTAAATAGCACGTTTTAAAGATTATCATCTAGGATTACTAATCAGAATATGAACGATTTTAAAATTTTGTGACATCTGTTATTTTGTAATCTTGTTTATTTCAGCACTTCAACCTGCAGGTGTGCACTCATATTTTGTGGTTTCGGTCGGTCAGAACTTTTCTCTCCTGCCACTTACCTTCACGCTAGAAGAACGTGTTGAAGGAACTACAGAACAGAACTGCACCTAGGACAGCCCGAGCAGAGCCAAGAGCGAGTACAAGTTGCCCGGGTGCTCCCGGACGATGGACAGAGCGCCACGGTACCTATTCGCTATGCGGATTTACCCGTGTGGTCTGATAGATGCCAGACTTCCTTTTTAGACGTACCTACCCAAGGGGCGTCCTCCCAGTTTCAAATACGATCCTAAAGAGAGATTTTCTGGAGATTTCCCGCATCGCAATAGGAATTGTGAACACTTCAATAGCAGCTACAGTATACTATAGGGGAGAAAGTCTTCGGGACATGAGTCACAGAGGGTGTGGAGAAGGTTCACACACCCTCCCTGAATAAACTTATGACACCCCATTTCAGTTCAGTGTCCTACGCCGTGGCGTAGCGGACTAAGGCAGCATGCCTTGGTCCTTGGCCACGGAAAGCGGCCCGGGTTCGATCTCACCTATGTAGTGGGGATTTTAGGTCCCGGGTATAGGACCGGTGCCCATTCAGCATCGTGAGGAAAGCGAGGAGCTTACGCTAGGTAAGCGGCCCTGGTCACGGAAACCATCATTCCGGCTGGGGATGCCGAGATGCTGACCACATCTCCTCCCCGTATCGGTTGGATGATCGTCCACCTCTGCCGTGCGTAAGTGAGCGTGAGGCCGGCAGTCAGGTTGGTAGGCCTTGGCCCTCTTAGGGCTGTCGCGCCATGGGTTATTATTTATTTTATGCCAGTTCAGTGACAGACAATTCAAAAACATTCTTCTACTTCTGTGAATGAACCTTCTAGTTTTAGCGTACTGAGTGAACAGGGCTCATATTTTTCTTAACGGTTCGGCTCCTTGTGTAGCATGCGTTTTCTGTCACACACATTCGCTGTCCTTATCCCACTGTGTAAGGGTGGCACTAGATGGCACATTCCTTTCAGGGACTTACTTTGCGTTGCTGGACAGTACTCCCTCTCCAACCAACCACATGGCAGCCGTCACTGAAACCACTCCCGCACAAGCCGGGATAAACAGCTTAAGGCATCCACTATAATATGCAACACAGTTATGTTTAAAAGATATTTTAAATATATGTGTCAAAGAGAAAAAGCTGTATTAAATCCCAAATAACATTTTAATAGTGGTTGAAGTTTTCAGTTCAATGACATAATATAACATTAGGTATAATAAAAAATTCCAGCAGTCTATTGCAGGTAATTTCTGAGAATGTTATATATTTTATCACTTTTCTATTAATATGTTTTTAAATGCATTTTTCTACGGGCTCAACTGATACACATATGAACTCAAAATGATACAAAGAGCTGGCTGCACTTATATGATATTACAGTAATTCTTGTTCCCAGAACAACTTCTCATTGGGAATCAAACCCGTACCCTGCAGCACCAGTTTGGTTTGGTACTGTTTTAGGGTGTTAACATTAGTTCTATAGCTTTGCTTTACCTTAAAATGCACATTTATGTTCTTACTCGGGCTGTAACTGGTCTGACCTAGTTCCAATATAGAATTATCAGATGACAAGAGATTTTCACCCGTATGACGTAAACATAATGAAGACGAATAGCGCTTAAGAACCTCTTGGAATCCAACCAATCATAGCTTGCCGGTAGGTAATTATTGCCTTCCGAGGAGGTGATAATTATATCCCCTCCAGTTTAAAAGGCATCGCTTGCAGTGAATATCATCCGTCTTTTGTTCCCGACTGCGGGAGATTCATTTGATACAAAATGGCAGTTCTAAGGTTTGCTCATTTGTGGTCCATTTAATTAAACTTTAAAGGAAATATCGCATTTTCCAGAGAATTTACATATTTGAGCTGTTAATATAATGGGTTTACACGTTCTTTTGAAATTACACATTATTTTAATAATCAAGCTGTTGAATGCCGTGATAGAATTCCTGAAATGATTCGATAATCTCCAAACCTCTTAAGATTACAGCCTATAATAATTATGACTGCATTCTCTACAGTGAGATTTTCTAATGGTAATACAGAGAATAACTAAATAAATGGAAGCAAAGTGGATGGCTGCACGAGAACTCACAAATGTAATGATGATGCTAAAAGAGAAATGAAATGTTACAACAAAATTTGACATTCTAAACTTTTTTTTTTTTTTTTTTTTTTTTTTTTGCAATGGTGAATGAAATTGGTGGAATGATGCTCAAATAAGTCCGGGGTCCATGGAGCTTAGAGTTACCTGACATTCGTCTGTAAGGATAAGGGAAAACACTGAAAAAAATATCCAAGTAATTCACCCTGACCGAGATTTGAACTCGGGACCTCTTGAACGTAAGGCAAACATGCTACCATCTACGCTACCAAGGCGGGCATCCAAACTATTCTTTACGTGAAAACTTTGTCGTTAGTGTTGATTATCTCAAATTTAGATCAAATAGCTGCATTTTTTTTTAAATATTTACTCGAAAAATACGTATATCTTAAGTGTTCTTTGAAGTTCTTTTCATTATGAATGAATTCATACACTTTTGTATAAGTGGGGGACTGTAAGACACAATGGAACAAAAAGACATTCATATCACCAAAAGGCAAAATTTATATAAAAGTGTTTTGACTTTAACTATTTCTGGATTTAATGTTCTAATAGTTTATACTGTTTTGAAGTGCAAACATAGTCTTGAAATGTGTAATGAAACAAATTTCTGCAAACTTAACCTTGAGTTACATAAAATAGATAAATAACTAGATTCTGTTACAGCAATTTTGTTGTTGTTGTAATTTTACGTCCTTCAACGTTAAGTCATGTCGGACGGTGAATGAAATGGGTGAAATGATGCTCAAATGTGTCCAGGGTCCATGGAGCTTAGAGCTACCTGACATTCGTCTTTCAGGATAAGGGAAAACGCCGAAAAAGCCTTATGCAGGTAACTCACCCTGACCGAGAATCGAACTCGGAACTGTTGAACGTGAGGCAGTCACGCTACCATCTACACTACAGAGGCACGCAGCATTTTGTAGAAGAATGAGTCGTGAAAGACATGCAAATGTAACACATGAGGACTTTTTAGTTTCGCGCTATACTTATCATGCGAAGAGTGGAATTTGAGAGCTCACATTTAGCGACCCGCTTTTAAAAGATTTGATTCTCCTTTTACTTTCTATATTTCTCTTAATGAAATCATTTTAGCAAATTTTGTGTCGATTAATATGAAAATATATTAAAAATATACGTTTATACATAATTTATAGAAGAAGCATAAAAACAAACTGTACTAGAAAGACTCGTGTGAATATAATATATTTTATTTTGTATCGTATAAAGAGAAAGAGTTTTTTTTTTTTTTTGAAAATATTTTCCCGTACACAGTTTTCCAGTTTTGGTTACAAGAATCATAGTGGGATTAAGAGAAGGTTGGCAAGCCTGCAGTTCAACATACTTGTGCGGTCACACAGGATTCCTCATTCTCACAACCCCTCTCCCCACTGCATCGCCCCTCCTTGAAATTCCACCTGTTGCTGCCCATTCTTCCTATTCTTCTTCTTCTCTCGTATTTTATTTTTTGCCGTTGTTCTTTCTCCACCCTTCGTCTTTCTATCTCTCTCTTCCCAATTACGTCGTGAGGTTGGTAGGCTCGCATCTCTCCGGAATGCGGTGCTCTCTGTTTACTGATTAAAGAATAAGGAAAAAAAAAAAAACACTTTCTCTTTTTAGTCAGCTCCTTTTAGGACGAACAAATAAACAAAGAAGCCGTGTCTCTTGCGACCTTCGCCTGTTCTGCTCTCCATCCCTTAATATCAATTCTCATAATTCAAACCGTTTTGTGGTTATTAATTACGTTTTGTTTCAGTAGCATAGTATGTAATTTGGCAAACTAAGAAGTCTGGACATCCCTAGGGGAGTTATAATTAGACAGCATTCGTAAGACCTCTGTCGAAATGTCAACAATTTCGTACGCTTTCTTTTGAGAACTTGCAAATTTGTTTAAACCTATATTCTTGTTTTTTATTAGGAACAAGAAACCTTGGACACAACACAAAGATTGTATTTTAAAACGTTTTCAATGCATATAACTTTTTTCCCCCACCAAAACATTAGAATATTTTAATTTCATTTCGTTATGTTTTGTGGTTTCCATATTATTAGTTAATTACATGGAACTGTAAAAACGTTTCCATGTATGACATTCTTATACCTTCTTGTACCAGCTACCTATAACGGATAAGAAGTTCTGTACTCCATTTAAATATTCTATATCGAAATTTCACCAGAAATAATGTTTTGACCTCCCGGAGTAAAGTAATTTTTGAGTAAAGGTCTTTGTACGAGTATCTGTGAGAGATCAGTCTGGGTGGTTCATGGTTTAGCTGCTGGCCTACTGATCCCAAGGTGAGGATTCAAATCCAGGCCAATGGTTTGCAATGGTTTGTTCAAACGTAACTCTGTATCAGTACATTTTACTGGTATGTAAAAAGAGACAATATTCCGGCATATCGGCGACGCTGATGTGATCCTTACGATGGACAGCGTCGTTGAATACAAATTTATTTGTGTGAGAGCCATAGCTCGGGTAAACGTTAAATATTATTTGAATTCAGCGTATTCTAAAGATTCAAGTGAATATTTTCAAGAATATTCATACACCATGCTACTCATTATATAGAAAGTTCTCCCTTATTTTTGAGTTTCTTAAAAATAATATAGCGATCTTGATTAAATTATTGTGACGCAGCATCTATGGTCCAAGGTTTCCGAGAGATCGGTGCCAGGCAATCCGAACAGTAAACAGATAAGCCGCGCGTTCGTCCAACATAAACAAAATTGCAAACAACCAGAATTTTCTAATCTCTGTTTCATATAACCTTGCCCCGCTAGCATGTATCACTCCGCGTGCAACTACCTTCCCCCTCACCCTAATTGGCTAATTCTTTCGCGCCATAAGCGGTGCCTTCCCCTCACATTTAAATCTGCAGTAAACGTCATAATAATTGCCAGGAAGATAGATAGAATCGTACAAATAAGAATATGAAGGCATGCAAAAATACAAGTTCATAATGAAACTGAGCAAGTTGAAACTGAATGAATGAGCAGTGAAACTGAAAGAAGTTTATAATGAAAGGCCTTCGGTCTTTTCCACTGGGATTTTTTTAAACCAGCACACATATCCTGCAAAAAAAAAAAAAAAAAAAAAAAAAAAAAAAAAAAAAAAAAAGCTTGTCTTTCAGTCTTAAAAGTCGTGTCACGCCATACTTGTCGTGTGTCCTTCATTCACCCAAGTCTCGTCAAGGTAGTATATTTTGCGATTTGTATCTCGGTACAGTCTGATTGTCCTTAAATAATGTCTTCGCCACACAGCAATATCGCCCCTGGAGTGGTAAGTTTTCCTGTTGTCTCAATTTCACGTCGCGATGTTCCTACGCATCTAACACTCACATCTGTAAGTTCAGAGCACAGCTGTTCGACTTCTCTCACTGACAAAGACGGATTCCTCTCTGTGAGTGCATTAAACATGCACCACAATTGTTTTTTCGCCGCTTTGTAAAGGTTTTCCCTTGCGATGCTTCAGCGAAAAACTGGCGGTAGACTCTGCCATTATACATTGTAACGGGAGTATATTTGTTCTCCACTCGCAGCAGGTAGGAAGCACGCCAACTTTTTGGAAGATCCAGGTTTTGATTAAATAAGAATCATGAGATCTTTTCTCAGGTGTGGATGTGGATTTTTGGTGACAGAAATAAAATTTATATGACTCCGATTTCGTAATATATTATTTAATTGTATAATATGAACTACAATTCACTCGTTTCTTTTACGAATAGCGAATAACACTTTTTGAATGTTATTAACTTTCCTTTACAATTATATTCACCGCAATATTTTTCATCGTTGTAAAACAAGACTGAAGATTATAACACTTTTCTCAAGATTATTGATTTTCTTGTCACTATAGTTACTTCCACTTTATTTTGTGATTGGCCGATCCACTGGCAAGTCACCACATCACGTCATACCACGTCACACCACTACTACTTCGGCCAATCACACTACTACATACATTTTTATATATTTAAATTATTAAATATATTTACATAATTGGTTTTTATAAATTTATAAACGTTTCATACTTTAAACATAACCAAAAAGTACTGTTACAACATATAATAAGTACACGCGCAATAAACGATTAATAAAATAATTTAGCTCTCGCACTCGGCACAACACACCTTCGAAGGGCGATAAATGACTAATCCAGTTCAAAACAAGGTCAGTGACAAAAGTCATATAAACAAATATATCATCACTACCGCTAAAACACGTGCTATCGTGTCATATGAAAGGCGGGCTTGAGAGCAAAAGAACCTCCTCTTTACTTCGTTTAAGAATTAACATGCATTTCAGATAAATCAACTGTGTTGCGTAATATATTTAATTCAAACAGTTACGAAAATATAAATTTGACAATTCTGTTCCAACATATAAAGATATATCACCATGTTAAATAACGAACTAATATTTACCGCACAACAGTCTATACTACAATACAGCCAATGAGTGGTGATAAGGCACGTGACCGTTAAGAGATACGGGGCAAGCTTATGTGAAACAAGGATTAGAATTTTCGCTATCTCGAGCGTTCTAGAACTGAGTGCTATGTAAGCGGGCGCTCTCGTAAGTAGGCTGTCTCGCGAAACGAATGAGACCAGTAGGCGATATAGCGAGTGTGCTTTTGATGCGCTGTTCTTTCAGTGAGTTTGTGACAACTGAGGAGTCATGTTGCAGCACGCAATTACAGAGGTCTTATGTTTGACTCACCAACGAGTTAACCTCCGGTAGTAGAAACTACGTAGGGAGTAAGTACGTCGCGGAAAAAAGCGAAATATTACGAGGGCTGTTCAATAAAAGATGATCACAATTTTTTCTTAACAACTTACCTTTACTCATCCTCATAATTTTGATGGTACTTCTCAAAATAGTCTCCCCTGAATGCGATGCACTTGTCCCAACGTTTCTGCCAGTATTCAAAGATATACTGGAAACCATTTTTGAGAGATCCTTCAAAATTGCCTCCGCAGTCTTCACCACTGCTACTGATGATGGATAATGCCTCCCAAGAAGGTGTTTCTTCAAGTTAGGGAATACGAAAAAGTCACATGGGGCTAAATCCGGACTATAGGGAGGGTGTGGGATGCACTTTACGTTGAATTTTCCAAGATATTCAGCAACAACATTGGCAATATGCGACCGCGCATTATCGTGATGCAGCATCCAGCTGGCTTCACGTAAATGTGGTCTTTTGCGCCTGATATGGACTTGCAATGTTTTCAGGACGTCCCTGGAGTATTGTCCAGTTACTGATGTGTGTGCAGGTACAACACGCTGATAAACCATTCCATGAATATCAAAGAATGAGATGATCATAACTTTCTTAGCAGAAGCAACCACTTTTGCTTTTTAGGGGGTTGGTGATGAAGGAGATTTCGACACTGAGCTTTGCTGTTTGCTCTCAGGATCAAAATGATGTAGCCAAGTTTCATCAGCAGTGATTACGTTTGATGGAAACTCTGGATCTTCCTCTAACGTCAACTTTAACTGCATGTTACCTCCACTGCAGCGGTAGGCGATACTGAATATGTCTGAACTAGCCTGGTTCTCACAGGCAAGAGCCAGGAGTACCAACAATGAAACTACTACGGCGTTTTTGTTTCACATTAAGCTAACAGAATATAATAAGATTGAATTTTAGTGCGAAAAATTATGACGGTAAAAAATATGATCATTCTTTATTGAACAGCTCTCGTAAAACAAAATGAAATGACAGCATTCAGTTGAACTAGTTCACCCATTCATTTAAATGAATTTTCAGGGGAAAATGAAGTAGGTTATAAAGATGCATGGAAACTAAATGATGTGACAGGTTAAAAACTGGACAAAGTCTTAGTATAAATACGTACATTAAATTGTCTTTATGTTCAGTTATTTAATACTGCAACGGCAAACTCAAAGGCTGGTTGATCCTACTAGTTTTAAACATGGTTTAACTTTCATAATAATTCGAGCTCAATATTTAAAAATCGTAAGTGCATTACATGATCTTACACCTATTATAAGAAGCAATATTAGAATTATTGTCCTTCTATCCCTACACGTATGGGATTATAGCGGCCCAGATTTGTTCAAGTTCCGTACAAAAATAAAGTACTTACGTTCATATTATGCCATCTATAGTGTGATCCATATAAACCTGAACCATTTCAGTAGGCCATAATTTCCCTTTGAAAGCTCGTAGAATATAGAAATTTGTTTTAATGATCTCAGTGGCTCTGGGTGAACTGACAACATTGACAATTGTTGACATTTCTTTGATACATAGACACTGTAGTTTATATGGGTATCTTCAATACGTTTGTGGAGCAGCTGCATGATATCGAATTGAGAGAAGGTTATTTCCAGCAAGATGGAGCAACTTGCCATACATCTAATGACACCATGGAACTTGTAATCAGTTTCCTTGATATTCGAATAATCTCATAGGTCTATGGCCCCCCAGATGCCCTGATCTAACTTCACCGGCTTTTTTCTTGTGGGGGTACCTAAAAATAGAGTGTACAAGAATAAGCCACGGACAATTGTGCTCCCAAGGAATCCATTCGAGCCGAAATAAGTAACATTGGAGAGGATACTCTTCGTAAAACTTCAGAGAATATGGTGAGACGAGTGCAAACATGTATACTTGCTGGTGGAGGACACTTCCAACATTTTCTCTGAGATGTAAATAAAGTAATGCAATATCCCGATTGTGTATTATACTGTCTCAAGTTGCATGTGCGTCCTATTACACTGGACAAAAAATATTTTTTGAATGTCTCGAGCACTTCATGAGGCAATTCCTACTAATTTTGGGTTGAGAAAAACAAATATGACAATGAAAAATTTGTATTAGCCCTAGTTTCTATGATATACACAAGGTGGAAGTATTACATATTAACAGATTGAGAGAAAAGGATACATTTTAATCACATACATGCTAACAACAATGAAAGTGCATTTGATTTTTTAAACTGTTAATTACATGCTAAGAGTTCTAAATTGTTGGAAAAACATTTCACAGAAAGTCGTGTCTGAAGAGAATTCATGTGGTGGCCTATTGACTTCGTCGTCTTTTAGCTTGCTTCTTATGATGGAGTTCCGCAGAATCCCTATACAAAGATCAACAGCAATCCGCTTCATTCCAACGGCCCTGATATTTTTGTTCTATAACTGAAATGTCCTGATAGAATCTCTCCCCATGTTCATCACTAACAGCTCCACAACTAGGAGGGAAAAAGTCTAGGTGAGAGTGGAGAAAATGGATCCTAAGGGACATGCTGCATCCATGGCTACGGTATTTTTGCAGGAGCTCTGTCACCAAATTCTTGTAGTTGTCATCTCTTTTGTTGCCTAAAAATGCATGAACAACACCCTAGAAGGCTTCCCAAGCTTCCTTTACTTTGCCCTCCAAAATTTGGTCAAGTGAAGGATCCTTTACAAGTTCTCTTATTTGTGGTCCGACAAAAATGCCTTCCTTAACTATTGCATCACTTAATTTCCAAAATTTCTCTCTGATTGTGTTTTGTTATTTGACAGGTGTGCGAGCTTCCAAAAAAATTCCCCAAAATTTAAAATCTTCACTCTAAAATGAAATGTCACTTTATCTTCAAAACAAGAGGTAATGTATCATTTTTATGGTGATTTTTTAATTCAGCAGATGGAAATACATGTAAATTCACTATTTTTAAGCCCGAAATATTTTCATTGTTGCCCAGTGTTATTGGTTCAAGAGCTATGGCCTATTGAAATGGTTCAGGTTGATATGGATCGCACTGTATTTACAAACGAGGAAGTTTTTTGGTTTGCTGTGGTACCACAATATATTTCTGCCACTAATATAAACACGGAATTACTGTAATAGGTTATCTGGTTCACCTGTATAAATTTAAAAAATCGCCTGAATACTGTGATTATGCTCCCCTCACTGATAGTAATACTAATATAGTTCCATATATACTTATCACGAAAGGAGCCTAAACGTATTGGTAATGCCGTACACCCCATAGTGATGCCGTCTTAGATGAACCTACTGCTCCAGTGGGTGGGAATGAAAATGAACAACACCACTTAAGTTGACTAATAAACTTAATGGAAGCCGATGATTAGCTAGTTGAGGATTGCTTTATTGTTTCTAAATCTTATACTGTAACTATTAATACCTTTTAGCTATTAATACTTTAAATTAGCTGTTTCTGTAATGATAATGAGAAGCTTAAGTAGCTGCAGTCACAAAAATACTAATCGAAGATACCTCTGATGGCATCCACTAAATCTGTATCAGTAAACACTTAAGTAAGCTGTAAAACGCAATGGAAAAGACACTAATTTTAGAAATAAACAACTCTTTTTCAACTCAAGTCCCGCCTACAATCTGAATCCCCACCAAAGTTACTATATACTATATTCCAAGTTTGGAGTTTCCCATTTGTTTATGAAACACAATTTTTCGTTCAGTGACCTGCTAAACTTTCAAATGCCTTTCGCATGTATACTTTTTAAAACTGCCTACGTAACCTAGTAACAGCATCTAATTTATGAACATAATTGTCTTCCAGCTGTGACTTGAACTTATGGTTTTCTTGTCTATTGAATTCACTAGAACCCTAATTACCTGAGCTACATTCTCTTACTTAATCCTTAATGCAAAAGATATTTAATAAATTACAAAATGTAACATTTGCTTATTCTAGTTCATATTGATTTTAGCATATCAAATATTTATCAATAACCCTAACTTTGTTTATAAAATTATAAATCTTACCTGCCAAAAATTATGTTACCAAATCCAAGACCTCTCGAATGTACAGTGGAACCACTACTCGCCTGAAACATTTAGAAC
Organism: Mantis religiosa; assembly: GCA_030765055.1. NCBI lineage: Eukaryota > Metazoa > Arthropoda > Insecta > Mantodea > Mantidae > Mantis > Mantis religiosa. Next base: position 89,579,458 of record CM060958.1, read on the forward strand.
AGGGATATTAAGTAATTACCCTTACATAAGCGGCCAGTTTTTAATTTACTTACAGCTCTAGGAATAAAATGCAACGTACACAACACATTTAAATTCTTAAATTCCACAAACTCCTCTGCTTATAATTATCACATTGCGATACTGTAATAGGAGGAAAAATATGCGAGAACTAAGCTTTAGTGGACAAAGCAAAGCTTTAGGCATGTAAATTTGAACTCCTACGACTCTATAAAATGGGACAAACATTCTAGCTAACCTTTGTATGTTAAAAGGTGCGTCTTTGAGGAAGAGTTGTCGCAATGAATGGAACCTAATAGCTCAAATATCACCATATTATAATGATTTATTTCTAATGGTGAGAAAATGTCAAAGTTTTACTTCAAATCTTCGATAAAATTCAACCAGTATATCTGGAGAAAGTGGCTGAGCTATTGCAGGCTGCCTACATAAAGGAGCAGAGAAGGTGAAGATGTTTTTTGCCATTATCGTATCCTGCATATAATACTGATAGTTCAGTGCATAGATGGATTCTTAAAACTCTGGAACATGGAACATTTCCTGTTCCAAAGATCCCGGAATTGATTCTGCTCGTTCCCACACTTACGTTCGCTGATGCTCTAGTGTTCCATGGAATGAATGACAGAATTCAAACTCGCCTCAGGCACGTATGTCTGTACATGTAGCCAAACGTAGTAAACAATACAAAGTTTTCTTTGCCCATTACAAACTCATACGCATGTCTTACACAAAAAGCTCACTTAAAAATATATCATTTTATCCACATTCACACCATTCAAATGTTTAAGTTTCAGTATCATGGAGCAGTTAGACTTGTGAAAATATAAGCATGCAATATGAAATATCTTGAAAACGACTAAATCTACAACAACAAAAAGAACCTTTCGATGAAAGTCCTGAATTCTATCAAGTAGTACGTAAGCTTCTATAAATCACCTATTATTCATTAATTACATAAAATCCAAGAGACAGCAGGGCTTCAGATCTGATTTACAGAAAACTGCAGGTATTTTAGTGTAATAGGTTTTCTTTTTTAAAAAATAATGTAATAGGAAAATGTTATCCGTAAGGCGTAATATAGATGGAGAGACATTTCGCGTTGAGGACATTATGTATGCTGAATATAAGTAAATAACAATTCGGTATTCATTAAAAATTTGTTTTTTAATTACGCTGTTCTCTTTCTGTATGCATCTATCTTTCCTTATACACACATACATGCATACATACACACATCTCTGCGTACGTAATTATTAATTTATGTACTTTTCAATTTTTTGCTTCACATGATACAAAATTGTACACAGCCTATGCCGAATTTAAAAATCGTATACTATCTTCCTCTACTGTAGGTACAAAAATATAAGCATGCAATATGGAAGATAAAGTAAAAATAAATTACAAACTGAAGCAAGAAAAGAGAAAAATGTATTTGAAAGTTTCCTGTTAGGCTAGTAAACATTTTTTATGAAGATTATTTTTCGGCATGTTTAAAGTTTAGCCCACGAATATGATGAAATACAAGGGCAATTTAAGTGTTTTATAAAAGGAAAGAATCGACATCACTGACGATATGACAGGCGATAGCTAACTCCTCATCTATCAAATTGCATGCTCCGTTCATGGTTATATTATTCAGAATTAATTAGTTCCTTCCTATAGAATCTAGATCCATGTTTAGAAATTCTGGAAGGTAATAAAGGTCACTGACACCAAACCAAAAGATTGCAAAACATTGACCTTATGAGACAAAACAATTTAAGACTGCAAATTCATGCTTCATATAAAAAAGTATGGAGACCACCAGACTGCAACAATTTGTTGTCCATAAGGAATTGCAAATAACTCTTGAATGAAATGGTTCCACATTAACGTGTGGGGCTCGATTCCCGTCGACCGCCCACTCTATGCTTGTGTTTTTCCATGGTTTTCCCGATCGGAATGCGAATGCTGCGGTGGTTTGCCTTCTGCGATTTTCTTCCCATTATTTCCCTTCCATTCTGTTTCATTCTCCTATTCCAGGAGTGTTTCCAGATTTTGTGGCGTATGTTGGTGGAGCTGGATAGGTGGCGCGAATGGTCGCTCAAAGGAGAGACACTAGGGCTTTTTACTTGAACGGGTCGTTCTTTTGGTGCTCCCATCATTGGTAGAGATCCTCGAGAGATCCCGCCTCTGTCTATGGCCTGTGTCTCCTACAGTACATTTCTCCGCGGTGATAGCGGGGATACATCTCCTGTTGGTCAGTATGTGAGGTATCCACCATTGTTATTCAAAAAGATATTTTCCAATAATCATTTAATTGCATTTGTCATCAGAGTCTACCACCTGTGTACGTAGAAATAACATGGTTAAGCAATACTGCTACCACTAATATAGCGCAATAGATCTGAACGTTCAGGCCAGAAATGATACAATATAATCTATATTAACCCCACTATGCGAAGTAACCATGTAATACAGAAAGGCCTATTTAAAATTTGGGTACACAAGCAGCTTCTAAAGCAACATTAAGTAAATAAAATAGTAAACATCCCCTTCGGCTGTGTTGTTTTACTAACTGACCACCTGCGGTAGCATTGTTACACTTACTATGAATATTTTGGGATTAAAACATGGAAATTGAATTTTCAGAGGTTGTTCATTAAACCACTTTTCATTTGTTGCGAAATCAGCCAACTTTGAAATGTATAGACAACTTTTTCTTAAGCATTTTAAATCAAATTTTAAATCTGTAAATCCAGCAATCTGACTAAAATTCTGACTGCATTTTAAAAGTCTTGATACATGTACTGCAAATCAAAATTGGGCAAATTGTAATCGAGTACTAATTACATTAGGGCATATTGTAATCAGTGCACAATGTATGATTTGAAAATGTATCCAAAGTATTTTATTCTATCAAAGAAGTATACATTGAAATTTCACCACAAATTAATTTTGAGGCCCGTAAATCTAAAATAATCATTTTTAGAAAATTGTCCCTCATGCATGCATGTGCATGTGTTTAAACAATGAAATATAGAACTGAAATGTCGACTAAGAAGCAAATTTAACATTGAAGTTTGATATCTCTCAAACATATAACACAAAATGTCCATAATTTCCACCTTAAATTGCCCTTTGCATGGAATATTTTTAGAAATATATTAACGTTCTCAATAATGGTTCTGGAAATTTTGAATTATAGCTATTTTATAACTATAATTAAGATACTAATGTCATAATAAAATAAATATACTGTATTTTCTGAGAATGGCCTGCGAAGTCCTCTTAGTTCGGAAGGAATTTTGTATAAATTAACAGATAAACTCTAAAAGATACCTACGCAAAAAATGCTGCCATACTTAAAACTAAGAATTTATATAAAATAATTATTGCTTGTGAAGTTTACCATGTTCGAGATATTTCTTATTATTTTTTGCACTATGTAACTAATATTCCATACTTAACGTTATTGCTTTTTTTTTTTTATTGTTCCATTAATACCCCGCCATGTGATGGTGTTATCTCGTAGACGTTGGATAGCTGGTACTTTGGAATTTTCTTCTTCTTCTTTTTTTTATCATTAGATCACGCACACATTCACATTCTCATTCATAATTCCAAACTCTGGAAGTTCCAAACTTCCAAACTCTCAGCTATGCATCATAAGTTAACATTCCCGCACTAGTGTGGTAAGTATTACTCCATATAGTCGCGAGCGCATTGTTGATTCGAGGCGGCGCGGGCGACGAGTTCAAAGAGACGGGCAGTGCAGTGCGGAGATAAAAGGTCGCCGAAGCGGTTGGGGGAAGGAGACGGATTTGTAAAATAAAAATTTATTTCTATTTTTCTATTTTTATTGATTTCTATTTTAGTTCGTCTTTCTTCTAACGCCGTCTTGATTGTTTGAAAACATTCCGGATAGTGAGTAATCTATAAAAAGGGAGCCACCGGCTGCCACAGTGAGTCAGTCGGTAATTGGACGCGTGCTCGCGAACAGCTGTGTGAGCTGTGCTTGTGGTCGATGACCTTGCAAGTTATATTGTGTATGTGACGTAATTTTGGACTGTCAGATTGATTTCTACGGAAATAAAGAGCAATTTTTAGTGTTTGTAACCTGGACGTTTAATATCACGAACCCACAAAGTCACAATATCAACACATACAGGCGATGGACGTTCTAACATCTAACATTTATCTTCAACATGTTTGTTAATATTGCAGCTAGTATCTTAATTAATAAAATTCAAATTTATGTAAAACACACAGTGCAAAAAAATGGTATGCAATACACATGTGGTAAGCATATAACCGACTCTCGATAACTGAACAAAAAAACTCGGCGCAAGCGCTTCTTTTTTTAAACCTTTCCTTCTTCCGTAAAAAGTGCTTACCACATTAGTATCGCAATATTAATGTATGTGTGAACCAATGTTACCAACTTGTGTTTGTTTTTGTTTTGTTATGTATTATGTAATTAATTTTGAGTTGTGTTTTATACTCTTTGTTCATATTGTCGCTTTATATTGAACATTGTAATTAGAAAAACCTGTAATATTCACATTAAATAAATAAATAAATAAAGAAATAAAGAACATGTTTGAGTTTGTGTAATTGGACTTTTAATTTCACGAACCTACAAAGTCACAATACGTTGATTCAAGCTTTCATATATCAAGTTTCAAAAACATACATGACGCTGTAACGACATAATTTTAATGCGTGGATTTAGATGCACTAAAACTAATGACTAAGTATATGCATTTATCAACCAGGAATACCTTAATCGTATAATATACAGTTCTCTTGCACAGATCTATGGGTTTTGTAAAATAATAGTTACATCGATTTCTAATGTTTTACTTGTCATGGAACTTGTTATTACTTATAGGGAATAATCTAGCATCAATTATTATTCAATCTTTTAACCATGATTTTATGAATTGTTATCACTGAAATATCAATTTTTTTCTACATTTCCTGACAAGAAACTTGTTCTACTCTCACTGAAAATCATTAATAAGAAAACGTCTTCTCCACATCACAGGAAGTCACAGGGCATTGCCATAAACAGGTTATGTCACTCCGCATGAGTCACAAATGTCACTTGGAGGTCCGAGAATATAAAAAGTAGATATACTATAAATAAAGCAAAAAATAACTGCCCTAAAGTATTTTATTGTATTCCAATGCGCTATAAACGATTACCACTTATTTTTGTGAACCTATAACCTCCTAAAAGGAATCATTGTAATTCCCCCCTCCGTCTTTACCCGTCAAAAACGTTTCGTCTACAATATTCTTTCCAGGAACCCTTGGAATTCTAATCAGTGTGGTTTCTTAAACTAATGTGTGGCAGTGTCTTGCAAAATTATGTTTGTTAAAGAAATGCCATTTTCACGGTTGCTTGTTTAAAATAGCAATTTTGTTGCCTGAAACATTTGTATTGTTTTCACAGCTCCATATTTATGAGCCACAGTTTGTAAATATTGTGTAACCTGGGGCTTTTGTGATAGCGCAACTATAAAAGAAATAGAAAATGAATTGAGAGTAGTCTTAGTGCAAACTCCATAAAGATGCAATGCATGACATAAAAATAATAATGGTTGCAAGCAAATTAAATTGTCAAACTTGGTACAGTTAATGTAGAAGTTAATGTATAATTCACATTAATACACTAATGAAAAAGGTTACTTAACTATATTTAACATTATTTTTCTTAGAGCTTTTGAAGAACAAAAAATATTTTGACAATAACAAATAAAATGAAATCATGATTACTACAATTATATTTAAACAACACATACAGTTTACTTGGAGAATAGAGTTGGAAGGTCTTTCCTGTCATGTTTCATTAAAGCACCAGTAAATATAGAAAATTAAAATCATATACTGCAAAATACGAGGTACGTGCAGAAAATAAGTTCTGTTTGGTAATAAAATTATATTGTGTACAGATACAGAAAAAATATTTATTGCACAAAATTCTACAACTCTTAAACTACTTTTCCACATAGCTGCCCAAATTTTGCAGGCATTTGTCATAGCGAGGCACAAGTTGTTGTATACCTTCTTCATACAAGTTTGCCGCCTGTATCTTCAACCAGTTGGAAACATTTTCTTTCAGCTCTTCGTCAATGTTGAAGTGTTAACCGCCAAGGAAAGATTTGAGATGCAAAAACAGATGAAAGACTCAAGGAGCGAGGTCAGGGCTGTATGGGGGGTGGACAAATACATTCCAGCCAAATCCCTGTAGGATGCTTTTTGTCACATTTGCAGTGTGTGGTCATACGTTGTCGTGAAGAAACACACCTTTTGACAGCATTCCTCGGCATGTATTCTGTAATACGCGGTGCAATTTCCTAAGTGTCAGATCTGATTTAACAATCGGCGGGATTTTCAATCAACACCGACATTGTAAACAAGCACAACAAAGCGTACTGGCTGACAGGGATCTCACAATCACACACGTTCCTTCTCCTTGATGTCTACTGCGCATGTGCGGAAGTGCGATCGCAGCGCTGCAGCGGAGATAAATTGAAACAAAACTTTACTTTCTGGACGCCCCTTGTGTTATAGCATAGCGACATCCTGCCACTCAAAGTTCACCTGAAGTGAAAGAAAAGTTACACCAAGAAAGCATTTCCCTTTAACAAGTGTCACAAGTGCCCTCTTGTTTAAATTAAACTGCAGATCCGAGAATAAGCTACTCGAACTAGACTAATGCGAACCAGAAGCTAAGACATTCAATAATAAAATTGGCAGTACATGGCTATTATCACAACATATGCAAGAACACAGCATACTATGACTCCAGTGAAAATTGGTTGTGCTCCTTGTATGGTAAGTATTGTTAGAGATACCACATCAACAAGTACACGAAGAACATACAATGTATATGCAAGGACTAAATCCAACTAAATATTATGCACGTTACTGCGCTTTTCGCCTATTACTAACTGGATTTTTCTCTCAGCATTTAAATAAATTGGTTATTTCCTTTCGTTTGCAAAACGCTCAGAAAACTGCTAAAATAAAGCTAATAAACAGAGGAAGCGAATTACAGGTTCTAATTTCTTAACAAAAATAAACTATCCATTGTTGGTAAGCATATTCTTGGTGAAATAAGACAACTGAGCCAACTTTCGGGAGACGACCATCTTGGCAAAAGGCAGCAGTTACTGAGAGCGGAGAGTTAACGAGGCTTTGACAGAGGAGCACGCTTAATCGTGATGTTGGATTTCAGTTCAGCTCCTCTTGGAAACTGGCCTTAAAAATGGAAATCAGTCGGCTTAAGAAGCACATATCTATACAGCATGATCATCAAATTAAGTAGTTACGTTTCTCTGACCTAATTAGTTTTCTACACTGACGCCATCTCGTGACCTGGTAATTAATTTACTGCAGTCTTTTGTTCAGTGATGCGAGTATTTGTAGTGTTTTGTCTTTGTTGATTTTTGTGTCATATCTATTTAGTGGTTATAACATTTCTTAAAATGTCCTGATGATGGGAGGATGTACGCTCCTGAAACGTCGATTTCTAATCGTCTTTTCACCTAGCTTGTTTCCCGAGAATATCTTAAATATATTCTTGGTAATCTCCCGTAGAGAATAATTTTGCTTAGACTGTGTTGTTATCTTGTAAAGATTATAGCTTCAGCTACTTGTCCTATGAGACATTGTCAATACGTAGCGAAACGGAAAACCTTTTTTTCTCTCTCAAATAGCAATGATGGTTGGTTTATCTGAAAAAAGTGAGAAAATGGTCATCTTCCCAAAAAAAAAAAAACTTGCAATGAACTAGAAATTGACTATTTTATCGGTACAAAATTAATATTTCAGTAACTTCTTTCAGAAAAAGGTTAAAGGGTAGAAAACTTAAAGCGACACCTGGTTTCCTACGACCACTACGCAAATTTATTGCGGCTAACACACCTAAGATGAAGGGGCGGAGTGAGGGTATCGCTGGAGACCATAGGGTTGCAGGCAGATATGCTACAGAGACACGCGGAAGTCTAAGAAATGCCGAGAGGCCTTCATCTCCACGTTAGAATCCACTGCGTGGCCAGCAACACTCCAGGTCTGAAATCAAGAAGCGTCATCCTCATCACGTGAGGTCAGCGACCATACAACACCGACAACAGCATTTACAATGCTGAATCAACCGCACCATCTGTCCGTCATTGCAATTAACCACAAGACTGAAAGCCACCTGAAACATGATAAGGAATGGAATAAAGGGAAGTGTTGTAAAGGACAGATCAGAGCGAGGGCCTACCAGGAATTGAAACTCCCATTTATACCAGGGCATCAATTTGATGTCGGTGTTTCCAGTAGGGCAATACCTTATTTCTTAACAAGACCGTCATTTCGGGTGGAAGTGGATACGCTACTTACGCGCATCAACCCCGAAAAGAAGACTACCGAACAACCTTGTAGGGCCGCCGGGGTTTTAGCTCACCATGCTACTAGCTCTGCTGTCTAGTACCCAGGACTTCTTAGGTAACTCTCTGCCCCATCTGGGCCGCCTAGGCCTCGCTGTACATACCCATTAGCCAGGGTGTCGGGAACCACTGGCACATCGAGACCTACCCAATCCGAACAATTCCAACTCCAGGAAAGGGCTCGAATGTTCCACCTGATGTACTTCTGTAATGTCAGAAGTACCACGCGTGCTTGGGGTTTGCAGAACTCGCATCACGGCAGCTGAAGTGGTCGGAACTCCTCCCCTACGGGAAATGTAAAGGACAAGGGGACACTATGAAGAACCCAAATTAGAGTACACGATCGACGAAGGTCCAATCTGCGACCTCCTGTCACCTCGCTTGGTCTTAGACCTAATGACCTGTTGTACCACGAGTTTTGTATCCAGCACTTCCGTGGACGGTCCACAGATGTCATGGGCATATTTATCTTAAGAACTGTATCCGAACTCATTCATCCCAAATGACTCTTCCAGTTATTCTATATGTGTTTGAAGACACGTCTATCACATCACAGTGCCCCACTTGATTTATCCTCCTGTGTATCATTTCCTTCTTTGGCCATCCAAACCATACCTCCTTGCCAATCAAACTGTACCTCTAGTATCTATCTACAATAGTGAAAGTTTCATTAATGTGTTTACTATTCACATAGTTTCATATAAAGCGAATAATTTTATTTGACATGTCTCAAATCAATCAACCCGTGGCGCAAAAGTTCTAGTGGGCTAAGACCTGCCAACCCGACTGCTGGCCACACGCCCACATACGCAGGATATTCGTCAACACAAAGAAATCCCCTGACAGGAATGTGCTACCCTTACACAGTGCTACAAGGGCAATGAATGAGTGTGACAGAGAACGTATGCTACACAAGGAGAAACCCCGTTAAAATCATGAACCCTATTCACTCAGTACACTAAAACGAAGATTTGTTCACAAAAGTACAAGACGTCAGAATGTTTTTGAATAGGCTGTAACTGAACCATCCCGAGTGTGATAAACCACTAAAAGGCAGTGTATCGGAACCCTGTCTAGCCCCTCCCCTCGCCACATTTCCCTGGGACTTTCTTTGCTGTGGCTAACCACTGAGGTGGGCGATCATCCAAGCAATAGGGGGTGCAGATGTGGTCAGCAATCAACCAACCGGAAAGTTGACTTACGTAGTCAGGGCTCCTCACTTTCCTCACGATGCTGATTGGGCACCGGTCCTATACCCGGGACTTAAAATTCGCACCCCTTAGGGGTGGGATTGTTCCTGGTGTATTCCGTGGCAGGGAACCAAAGCAGGACGTCTTAGCCCACTGCGCCTCGGCACAGGACGTTTGATATGTCTACTTCATTTAATATGTTAACGAAGGTCAATAAATTTGCCTTCTCCCATGTGCTTTTAAATTTGAATCTATGTTGCTATGTATAAGTATTTTCTATGAAAATAACCCCTTTTACTTATTTGTTTTTCACTATATTCCTATTTTGGGAAAATTGTTTAATTAATAATTCAATCCATCCATTAAAGGTACCACTAATGCTGCAAATATTGGGAAATAATGTCTCATTCATGTTTGCATTTATTATATATTTCCATTAGGTTACTTTTTGCATTTTCCAGCCATCTAATTCACACACACACACACACACACACACACACACACACACACACACACACACACACACACACACACACACACACACAACCTTTGGCTAATAGCTTAAACTGTTACCCACTATGTACTCTATCAAGACGCCCTCAGATTCTAACATAGTAATAGAGTTTCCATAATGTTTCAAATATTAGCTAATACTGCACTAATGCCATGAATATGCATTCATATGCATTATAAAATAAGGAAAAATGCATGCACGAATAGACTTCTAAATATTTCATTTGTAGGGATGGACAGATGAACATAAATGCTTTGCAGTAGGAAACCGAGGTTAATTAAAAGGCGTCGACACAGAAAAAGCGTTTGGGATTCATAAACGCAGCCGCTGCTCCTCCAACTTGGAGTTTTGTAGTTAAGAGATCTGGTCCTGAAGAAGCTGCAATGTTAGGTGCGTTCGTCGAAAGTTTGCTGTCGCTTTGTGCATTTAAGAGGTATTTTTTGTTATTTGTTTGCATCTTCCAATACTTTACACTTTTCTCAAACGGAAAGTGGTCATTTATTATTTTTTTCTTTGCCAAGTGCTTTCAAGTGACCAGGTCTGAAAGGTTTATCTATCGCATAAAGCCTACTGTATTCACACACTTCCCCTTGTACCTACCGAGCGGTATGGTTCAGGCAGTTTCGTCGGTGGCCTGCATTCGCGAGGTCCGGGTTCGATTCCCGTGTCCGACCTACCTGGCCCATGAGCTTTTTTGGGATTTCCCAGGTGGTCATTCGAATGCTGGTTAGGTTAATTACATTCCCGAATTTCCTGTCGCTTCATTCCTCCCGTAGGGGAGGGGATCCGTCCCCTTCAGCTGCTGTGGTGCGAGCGCTGCGGACCCCTAGCACTCGTGGTACCTCTGACGTTACCAGAGGAACTCGGGCCGAACATTCGAGCCCCTCGCTGAATGGGAGTTGTTCGGATTGGGTTGGACTCGAGGAGGCAGTGTGTTCCCGTTACCCGCGGGAGATCGGGTACCTCCGGCCAGGCTTCGGCCGCCCGGAGGGAGCAGAGAGTTGCTTAAAAACTTCCGCGTACTAGCCTGCAGAGCTAGTAGAAGGTGTGCTAGATCACCAAGTGGCCCCACCGAGGTTAATCGGTAGTCTTCACTGCAGGGTTGACGCGCGTAAGTGGCGTATCCTTTTCCTCCCGTCTTGACGTTGTTGTCGATGGGGGGGGGGGGTGGTTTAGACTCAAGGTATTGCCGCAAGGAAAGACCCCGGAGTTTTCCGTCGCTCCCGGTCCGACAGAGGCCGGAGTCTTAGGACTTTCGGGTAGACCCCGTGACAACATGTCCCTCCATTATATCTCACATCATATCATTATCATTTCACATTCATCTCTCATGTGGTGGTCTCTTTCAGAGTAGAAGTGTTGGTAGTTCTCTCGGCGTTGCATGGAAGGATGATATGTTCTTGGTAAAATTTGCTACCGGTAAGACGGTCTCCGGTCTCTGAATCTAGTCTGGTGTGGCCGTTTCCGAAAAGTAGGGTGGCATGTCGAATGTTCTAGCCTGCCAGGGAGTTTCCAACTGGTAAAGAAGAGGGACCCTGCCGTCTGCACTGTCGTGGTTCCTTGAGATAGCCACCCTGTGTATCCTCTCATCTCATCCTTCCTTCCGGATTGCCCCCATAGGCAACCCATTGTAAGTATGCACAATGAACAAAGTTTGGACCTCCGTGCCGAATACCCTCCGCATCCTAGTTCAGTCCAGTCCCTTTTACGTGCAAGAAAATTAGCAATAAGATAATTTCTGCAAATGTTTATATTAATTCTTATAAAGAAGATTGAGGAATAACCGTTTATAAGAATACTTTGAATAAGAGTAAAGAAAGTTGTTAAACGGCTGATTTTTTAATTCTTAAATGAGGTAAATGTTCCGAATAAATGGATTAAAAAATGCTAAGCAATGTCCTAGATGTCATTTATTTGAAAAAATATTATCATTTAAGGGTTTTTATATGAAGAGAATGCGAATAATGTACGTTTTGGAAGTTGATTCCTAAAATGTCCAAAAATATCACAGTACATTACACAAAAATGCGACCCGAAGTGCTACTAACACAAGAAAATTACGAAAGTAACAATTTGTATTTTTGTAAAACCTCGGGATATGTAAGCCATGATGTTACGAGCCGACACTGAATAGACGAACAAAAACCATGGCAGATGCGGTGATCACGGAGATGGCATAACTGGGGAATGCCATTTCGTGACGATGCCTGCTTGTTCCTTTTGAAGCGCTGTTTCCAGGCGTGATGAAGAAAAGCGAACATAATGATGTACTTTACACTAAATAATATCTAATGGTAGCTTTAGCTCACGTTCTGGGGCACCAGGATCGAATCTTGTTCAGTATCCTCCTCAGAACATAAATTACTAGATTCGATAACTTCCCAGGAAAAAAAAGGTAAAGAAAACCTTGGTTCAATTAGAACTTGGTGACGATGGGCCCCGTTTTCCGATTTGATCGACGTGCAGTAAATTTCTTCATTATTGCATGGGAATTCGCCACTGTTTAAAAAAGATCCATCTTTAATGTAACACTCAACTGAAAATTCCACTATTTTCAGTGATTTTAATTGAAATGCCTCAACTTTAATGTATATAACATGTGAAACAATTTCAACATCTCTATAACTTTTCAGATATTAATTTTCAAACAAATTTACACAGTAGTAACAAAGCCCACCATGATATAGTAGTCATACATTTAAATTGCATGTTGTTTGCAGTTAGTAATGATGCAGTTTGAAGTTTAACCATTTTAGTATCAGCTGTTTTATAAACATATAACTCCCACAGTTTGTAACCGCAGTATCAGGCAGCGATTAGGATGATAAATTAATAAAAATGCTTTGATAAACTAATATAACAATCTTGTTATAATAATATGAAATTAGAATGGATAAAGTAATGATTAAAATAGCAGTTGACTTAAAGAATAAGAAGGGAAGAATATAATTTAATATAGCATACGTACTAGCATCCAGGCAGGGAAGAGAAAATATTCTTGTAAAAATCTGTACACGTTGGAGATACAGGAAGGAAGGACCGTTACCTTCTTTGTGCTAGGAAACGTTCAATGTCTAAGAACTATAGAATACTTCCAGCCAGGAATGTGTTGGGACAAAAAGGGTTTCAAAATGCAGTTGAGCATGAACACTAAAGGGATTTACTTCGCTGATTTGATAACGATGTATACCGTTACAAACAACTCAGGGTAGGCGTTCCCCAACTCAGGCTGGGCTGAGGCTCAATGAGTTAAATGAGTTTTGCAAACCAATGCGAAAATTCGAAATAAATCAGAAAACAATAATAAGGTAACATTTGAGAGGGGTGAGCTCGTTTGGTCATGTGATAAAGTTAGATAGGGGGTCAGAATAAGTTTCGAACTGAATCGTGAAGTAAGAAAAACTTACTTAAAGGGTGATACTACGACAGGAAGGACGTGTTCATGCGCGTTAAAATGAGAAGCGAAGATTTATAAGTCTTAAATGTAGGGAAGCTAAGAATAGTGCAACCAGCGTAAGTGGAAGCAGCATTAGAAGTTTATTAGAGCAAAGTAGTCGCCGTATAAAGAAGAAATAGAAACCGCGCAGAAGTAAATTTAAACAAGTAATCCAGGGTTTCAAGTAAAATTGAATTTATGTTAGGAATTTTACTAACAGGTAGTCACTGATCCAAGTCGATAAGCAAACTTAGTAGGAATTAAACTAAATAATTTTGCAACAAACAAAGTGTTATTAATACGACTGAGTAGCCAACAACCACCGAAATCCATTTCCTACAACCATTCACCTGAGGATAAGAGAACTCATAGCTCCAATTAGAACCCAATCAATATAACACTGATATGCGGGTTTGCCGGAAGTTTCAAATTATTGTATTATGTGTATTCTGCATGGTTTTTATTTGTATCTCTTAACATTGTGCATATTGCCATATAATATAAAGATAGCTTTTTAAAGATACCTTCTTCAAAATTAACCATTATTTCATGTTTATCTCTTACCATTTTCAGAAAAAATACATCTGATACAGAGATCATTTCTTGCACACTAGCCGTGTGTAGGCTATGATTTGGATAAGTAGAGCCAGACTGAAAAATGCAATGCCATAGCCGGGATTTGAACCACGGATCTCCCGGTCTTCGTCCGCATGCTCTAAACCACTGAGCTACTATGGTCAACATGCCGATATGGCATTAAATTTTCCAACTGACTCGTATGTTTCCCAGTAAACCATTAGGGGTTCCTATATACAATGAGGCACGCACCTTTTGTGGCGACTTATGTGCTGTAAGTACTTAAGTCCCTGGCTTCATAGTTAAACCACTGTGTTTCAGGTAAATTGATGGAGATAATCATTTCTATCACACTAGCCGTGTGTAGGCTATGGTTTGGATGAGGAGAGCCATGAGTAGAGTCAAATGCAATGCCATAACCGGAATTTGAAACACGGATCTCGCGGTCTAAATGATTATCTCCATCAATTTACCTAAAACATAGTGGTTTAACTATGAAGCCTGGGAGCTAAGTACAGCATAGTAAGTCGCCACAAAAGGTACTTATCTCATTATTAGGGGGGGATATTGCCCTACTTGCCTATTTTATTCCTTTGTTCAGAAACGTAGGTTTTTAAGTTATAATCACGTTTCCTAAAATTATTAGCCTAATTGCTTGGTCTTATAATGCCTATAAATGCCTATTTCATACGTTTGTGCCTATTCTACCTTTTTTTTTTATTGTTCCATTTAACTACTTTGGTCATATCGGCGGCCGTTCTCCTTTGGAACATACTGAAGGTGTTAACTCGTTATCTTTTTTTTTTTTTTTTTTTTTTTTTGTTTTTAATCATTACTTCACGCACACATTCACACTCTCATTCATACTTCCAGACTCGGGAATCGAACCCGGGACCCCTAGCACGGCAGGCGGGTGCTCTGCCGACTGAAAATGGGGCCAGCCCCCATTCTACTTATTAGTACCCAAAACTGCCTTTCTAGCCAATTTCTTCTGCTTGTAATTTGAGACAACAGCTTCTGCATTTGTTGGTTTCAACGTGAAGTTTCCGGGGAAGAGAAATTTCTTACTGCGGCACATTGGATATACCAAAAGAGGTTTATTAAGGAAACACATCTGTGCAAATTGGCCGAAAACTTACAACAATCCCAAATTTAGTTTTATGTCTTAAAATGAATATAGACATACTTCAATAATATAAAGTTCTTTTTACTTTTTCTAGCGGCAGTACAGAAACCGTCACATGACTATTTAAATAACCCTACAGATTGTATCGTAGCTGCTATTACGTAATTTTAACCTCAGATTTCTCAGATTCCATATTTTCTTCATTTTCCTAACTTCAAACTGTTCCACAGGATGCAGTTTTCTATTAATCTGTATGAAATTCTAAGCATTCCTGTAAGGACAACTCCATATTAAGTGTATCCATTTATATTTGTTGTGTTTTTGTTATTTGCATTGAAAAGTATTATAATGCTTACTTCTTGTTGTGACTTTGTGGGTTTGTGATATTAAAAGTTCAATTGCACAAACTCGAAATGTTCTTTATTTCCACCAAATTACAGTTGGAACACTTGCAGATTACACAGAATTACGTAGCGCACAAAATTACAATTCGCCAGCTCGTTTGTCACAGGTCCATTCCACACTCACAATTACGTACAACTCCTCTGATACACGTACAACTCCTCTGATACACGTACACTAGCTCGGCGCTCCTCACTGTTGCTTGCCAAGAACTGACTTGAATCGCCCATTGCAGGCCTTAATTAGGAAGATCGCTCTTTTTGGAAGTCTCGCGGTTCAGTGAATCATCCCGACTGTCCCAGACGGCAGGGGGAGGGGAAAGAGATGGCTAGTGATGTTTTCCCAACCATCCCCCTCGTTAGCGCTACAAGATAAATGGGTAAGCGTGGACGAATGCTTCCCCTCCCTCACTCAGTCATCAGTTGGTCGTGCCTTCCGATAATTGGGTGACATTACTGAAAATGCTTAGGAAAATAAAAATTGTTAAATAGGTATTATTATTTTTTCCCTTCGCTGATATGGCGAAGACAAATATTTCACGTAGGTACAGGTTATTAATAGGTTCAAATGGGCTCAGAAACTTATACCCCAAGCATTAATTTTTAAAATTACAATATGTGGGACATTTTAAAATCGCCTGCAATTTAGATATAAACTGTAAATCCCCCAGAAACTATTGTAACTAAAAGGCTGAAACTTGGTATTATTCCATTCTTGATCGATTACAAAAATAAATGGTATAAATTTGAAACAAATCTAACAAAAGCTTCAGATATTTCAATTTTAACCCTTAAGGTAGCACCCCCCCCCCACAAACCCATGTTTTTGTTTTAGACATAGTTAATAGCTTTACACCTTTCTGCACATTATGGTTCTTAGTTAAGTGGATTCATATGTATTTTAACTATACGATAACATCTGTTATTTTAACTTATTGTGGAGGCATTTATGAAATGTGGAATAAATGTAGAGTATTTCCCCTAGGGAACCGCAAAATAGTAAATGTTTAGTGAATTTGTTACATCATATGTTGCGATGATTGTCATTTTGTTATAGATCATTTATAGTGCATTTTAGGAGCCATTTTACTGAAATTGTTTATTTCTAAGTGTTTAGTTAGCAAATGTTTAGTGCTTATTTAAGTGCCTATTTTGCCCATCCCTTTTGCCTGCCTATTTCACATATTTTTAGTGCCTATAAATCCGCTCCCTACTGATTATATATGAGAACCCCTAGTGGTCTACCGGGAAACATACGAGCCAGTTGGAGAATTTAATGTCATGTCGGCATGTTTGCCATAGTAGTTCAGTGGTTTAGAGAAACTAGGCGGAGAGCGGGAGATCGGTTTTTTTATTGTAATTTACGTCCTCCGACGTTGTCATATCAGACATAAATGGAGAATGATCCCAGAGTTCATAGAGCCTGACATTCGTCTTTCAGGATAAGGGAAAACCGCGGAAAAACCTTATCCAGGTAACTCACCCGGACCGAGATTCGAATTCGGGACCTCTTGAACGTGAGATAGACATGCTACCGCAACGCTACCGAGGTATGCGAGCGGGAGATTGTGGTTCAAATCCCGGCTATGACATTGAATTTTTTAGTCTGGTTCTACTCATGCAACCATATAGTAAACGTCACACTCTTTAAAGAACTACACATATTTTTAACGTAACCATAACAACAAAAATAATGCTAATTGCCAGTGATGTTCTCGTTTACTGTTACGTTAATTATTGCTTCTATATTCCGGTTTCAGTCTTTAAATTCGTGGAGTATTCACCCTCTCAAGAAAAGTGCTCTCCCTCAGCTGGGAATTGAGCCCGAAGGCTAGCATGTTAACAATGAAGTCACCACTGTTATTTGTACTATGTACAGAACTTTTATCTGCTGCTTATTAATGACAAAAAAGATGTGCTTGATCCGAAAAAAAAACTGTATAAAACCATATCCAAAAATACATGTTTTGAAATTTGTTGAATCCAAACGTAGGAAAGTGGTTTAATTACTCTGCCACTTCCTATAGTAGGTAAACATCCCAACCAAATGTTGAAGTTGATATTTCTGTGAAAATGTGAGGTGTTCATTTTTATTCGTTATTTCCCGCCATCTGATTGAGCAAGAATGACGTCATAGTTGACAGGTGAGTCTATCTTGAAATCATAGTGCCCTCTACGGAGAAGAAACAGTAATTTTTGCGGAACAGTAAGAAATTACAGCGCTCTCAGTGTGGTTGAGCTGGTAACTAAAACAACCAGCTTTCCTGGATATGAACACAGAGCACTGCGTCTTCAATGTTGAATGCTACTTTCGTACCGACATTAAAATTGGTACGACATATAAATAGAACTTAAAGCGCTACGTAGAGGAGTTTATGCAACGGAGTGAGTGAGTGATGATGAGTATAAGGGCGCTCAACTACAGAGGTCATCAGCGCCCTTTTTAAAAGAAAATGGTCATGGCAAAAGCCAGATATAAATCATTCTAAAACAGTATAACTATGTTAAAAAAAACAACAAATATATACGCGTTGAAAAAAAAAGAATAGAAAAAAAAAGCATCCAAAAACCATAAATTCTATTTGCTAAATCCTAAAATCTAATCTCGAAAAGAACCTAAAAACCTTCTTCACTACTGCGTTATCGTCCGCTAGAATTTCTGCAAAGCTGACCGGCAGCTGCAGAGACGTCCTAAGGTCTGCTAGGTGAAAACACTCTAGCAGCACGTGTCGTACAGACAACGCTTCATTACAAAACGGACATAGTGGAGAAGGCTCCTTTTTAAAAAGAAAACTATGAGTAAAAATGCAGTGCCCAATTCGTAACCGAGCCAAACTCACCTCCTCGCGACGAGATGACCGACAGGAGGTAACCCAGGGAATCGGAAGTTCTTTGACAGATCTAAGTTTATTATTGCGGAGAGCATACCACTCTTCCTGCCAGCAGGTTTGCACAGCTCTCCGCAATTCGGCCCTAAAGTCTTCCGATGTCACAGATGGTATTCGAACCCTGGGCTTCATGATAGCCGTCTTGGCTGCTGAATCCGCCATTTCATTCCCCCGCAAGCCTACGTGACCAGGGATCCATGCACACACCACGTTAACGCCAGAAGCGTGTAAAACGTGGAGGGCATCCTGTATACGCTGCACAATAGGGTGGTAGTTGTACAGCTGCCGTAGGCTTTGAAGAGCACTGAGGGAATCACTCAGGATTAAGCAGTCCCCCAACTTTCGTCGGCGTACGTGTAAAATGGCCCGGTATATTGCATAAAGCTCTGCAGTAAAAATGGAAGTGCTAGTGTGGAATCCGAATGTATAGGGTTCGGTTCCACACACGTAAGCACAACCAACGCCATTTGAGTTCTTGGAGCCATCAGTATAAATTACAAAATGGTCCTCATATCGCGATAAAAATTCTAAAAAACATGTGCGGATACTAGACATAGACATGGTAGATTTATCATATTTAGTCATGCCCAGATCAACCGGGGACGCTCTGCACAACCAAGGAGGGTATGTCCTCTCCCCCCTAGGATACATCTTGGGCATGTAAGTATCAAGATGTCTAAGGAGCTCCCGGAAACGAAAACCAGGTGGCTTTGGTTTAATAGTAGTGTTCCTATAACGCACGTCCATGAAGGTATTAAAGAACGGCGTAAACGATGGATGTGTGGGCATGCAATTAAGTCCACAGCCATAATTGGCTAATAACATGTTGCGCCTGTAGTGCAAAGGAGGTTCTGCAGACTCAGCATACAGGCTTATAACTCGGCTCGTTGGAAATGCCCCAACAGCTATACGTATGCCACAGTTATGGACTGTGTCTAATCTCTTCAGCACAGATGGTCGTGCTGAGCCATAAACGATACTACCATAGTCTAATTTGGAACGGATGAGTGCCCGATAAAGTCGCAATAACACTGCACGATCCGCTCCCCACGATTTTCCACTTAGTACCCGCAAGATATTCAAAGATCGGTCACATCGTGCTTTCAGTTGTGCTATATGCGACGACCAACTAAGTTTTCTATCAAATATCAATCCAAGGAACCTCGTCTCATCTGCAAAAGGTAGTAGATCAGCGCCTAGCCGGAGCCTTGGAGGTAGTCGACTCTGCTGACGCCAGAAGTTTACACAGATGGTTTTCTCAGCGGAAAAACGGAAGCCGTTTTTTAAACTCCAACTCTTAAGGTTGTCCAAGGTGGTCTGAAGACGGCGCTCTAAAAACGGAGTGCGCTGAGATGTACAGTAGACGGCAAAGTCGTCTACAAATAGGCATGACGAGACACCTGGAGGTACACATTTCGAGATAGAATTAATCGCAATAGCAAACAACGTAACACTTAGTACCGACCCCTGTGGTACACCGTTCTCCTGAACAAAAAGGTTCGAAAAAACCGAGCCAACCCTTACTCGGAATACGCGGTCTTTCAGGAATTCCTGAAGGAAGAGTGGTAGGCGTCCACGTATATTCCAGGTGTGCAGAGTACGTAGCAACCCTGCCCGCCAACACGTATCATAAGCCTTTTCGAGGTCAAAAAATATTCCGACTGTTTGACAGTTCTTAAGAAATCCGTTCATAATCTGTGTCGACATGGACACAAGATGATCCACTGTTGAACGGCGTCGTCGGAAACCGCACTGGATGTTATTCAGTAGGTTGTGCGTTTCCAGCCACCATACCAACCGCCCATTTATCATGCGTTCCATCACCTTGCATACGCAACTGGTGAGGGAAATAGGGCGGTAGCTAGAAGGGAGGTGACGGTCCTTGCCAGCTTTCAAGATAGGTATAATGGTAGCTTCTCGCCACTTTTCAGGAAACGTGGCATCAACCCAAACACGGTTATACACCTCGAGCAGGAATGCCTTACCTTCAGGTGAGAGCTGTTGTAACATTTGAACGTGGATTCCGTCCGGTCCTGGTGCTGTCAGTCGTGATGACGAAAGAGCATGTTCTAGCTCTGCCAAGATGAAGAGGCGGTTATAGTCTTCAAGGTTTCTGGAACTAAACACGAAACCTTGAGATTCTACCTGAGTCTTAATTGAGATAAACTCAGGAGCATAATTGCATGAGCTAGACACCTGAGCGAAAGCACAGCCGAAGGTGTTAGCCACAACAAACGGATCAACAACAACTCCTGCAGCTGTTTTCAGACCAGCGATTGGCAAGTGGGTTGATTTTCCGGCCACGCGCCTTAATTTATCCCATACAACAGATGAGGGTGTACATCTGTTAAAAGATGATACAAATTTGTTCCATGAGGTCTTTTTGCTATCCTTAATTATTTGCCTAGATTTTGCGCGCGCTTTCTTGTACTCAATTAGATTACTTAGCGTAGGGTGTCGTTGGAATACCCTTAGAGCACGTCTACGAGCACGAATAGCATTCCGGCAGTCGTTGGTCCACCATGGGACAGGAAATCGACCGGGTTGGGTAGCCGAACGTGGAATAGACTGTTCTGCAGCGGAAAGAATTTTCTCTGTGAGATGATCGACTAAATCATTCACAGAATCGTGCTCGTTGTATTCAAAGACAGCCAACTGGGTGTAAAGATTCCAGTTGGCACGATCAAAGCGCCATCTAGGGATACGTGAGGGAGACACATCTTGTGCTAAGAGACTAAGAAGACATGGAAAGTGGTCGCTGGAATGTAAATCAGAGATGACATTCCACTGTAATGAAACAGCTAACTGGGATGAACACACTGCCAAATCGATGTGCGAATAGGTGTTAAACGCGTCTGAGAGGAATGTGGGCTCTCCGGTGTTCAGGAGAACCAAGTTATTGCTCTCCAGGAATTTTGCAATGAGGTTGCCTCTCGAACATGCCCGATTTGAGCCCCAAAGTGGGTGATGGGCATTAAAGTCTCCAACTATTAGAAATGGTGTTGAAAGTTGGGAAACCAGATCTTCAAGGTCAACTAACGAGAGGTCATCTGATGGCGGGAGATATACAGTGCAAATGCAAAATTCTATTGATGGCAGCTTAATCCTTACAGCTACAGATTGTAAATCAGACTGTAGCTGTAACGGATCTACAAATATGTCATCCCTGAGGAGCATCATAGTACCCCCGTGTGCAGGAATGCCCTCTTCTGTTTCAACATCACACCTCAGTGGTGTGTAGCGTCTGATTTTAAAGTTGTCTTGTGGTCGTAGCTTAGTCTCTTGTAAGCATACCACTAAGGGGTGATGCTTACTGAGCAAAAGTTCCAATTCTGGTCGATGCGCTCTTAATCCTCGTATGTTCCATTGTAGGATAGCCATTGGAACTATGGGATATAAGATGTAAAGGTAGTCTACATTAAGACGACTTCATGGGTGGCCGAATCAATTTGCCCTTTTTCTTTGGTGTAGGGCTAGTTTCGGCAGGTTTATCCTGCCTCTTCTTTGCTGCAGATTTAGCAGCGTGGTCAGCTGTTTCATGCTCCATATCCTCTATGGAAGAGGACGGTTTTCCTTCTAGAACCTTCGATTCGAGGGGCTCGAAGCGATTGGAAATTCCGACCGACGTAGATGACGGTCGCCGGTCGTAGTCCTCCCCAGAAGATGACTCCGACGATGATCTCGGAGACGCTCTAGGGCTACGTTTCTTGGACTTTTCTGGAGCAGACTTTGTGCTTTCTTTCAGGAAGGCAGTTCTATCATACTGCGTCTTGAACTTGATCTCTGGTGCTTGGTATACAATGGGCAATTTCGTCCTGTTGTTAGACGTGGATGCTTTGTCAGGCGACTTCACTGACTTGTTATTTTCAGTAGTCTGTGTTCTCGGAGTTTTAGATGGTGTTACTGATGCTCTTGGTTGCGATCTAGGCACTAGAACTTTCTCGGATATTGTTGCCCCATTTATATCAGATGTTTGGGTACCAGCCTCCCGTTTCGGTGACGGAGTAGCCGCCACAGAGCTATAGGTACGGGAGGTGGTTGAAGAGGGCTTGAGGATACATAGAAGTTTCCGGGCTTCCGAAAAGGAAACCTTTTCCTTAACCCGGATCTCCTGAATAGCTCGCTCTTCAATATAACGGGGACATTCTCGTGAACTTGATGGATGTTCACCGCTACAATTTACGCATGCTGGAGGTGATGTACATGCATTTTCATGCATGCCGGCTCCGCAGCTGACACATGTAGGTGCGCCTTTACAGAATGCACTAGTGTGACCGAACCGCTGACATTGGTAGCATCTCAGAGGGTTAGGTATGTATGGTCTAACCTCAATCACTTCATATCCTGCCCTGATTCTTTGAGGGAGATCTACCCGATCAAAGGTCAGGAACAGGGTACGAGTGGGAACCATATCCCCTCGTTCTCTCCTTTGGACACGATAGACCGCAGTTACGCCTTGTTCCTGGAGGTTCTCCTGAATATCCTCGTTGGACATTCCATCCAACGCGCTAGTGTTTACAACACCGCGCGAGGTATTCAGGGTCCTATGCATCTCCACTTTGACTGGATAACTGCCCAGCATGTTGGCTTTCAGTATCTTTGCTGCTTGGGATGCTGTAGTTGCTTCCACCAGCAGCGTGCCATTTCTGGATTTTGTACATGATTTAACAGCACCAGCTACTTTGTCAAGACCTTTCTGTATAATAAACGGATTAACCGTAGAAAACGTTCTACCTTCCTCCGTTCGTTTAATAACTAAGTAGCGAGGACCACACTCAACTACTTGCTTAACACTGTTTTCAACTAAATCCTTTCCACGTTTATTGTGTTTTGGGGGGTGTTGTTTAGCCATAAATGTTGGTCTAAATTTCATCCCCCAGTGCTCCCCACCCACCACGGAGTCCAACAAGGGGTCACCCCACTGGGATGACAGGGCTACACAGGGGATATAGCGAGCTCGCCGTCCCACTCACCCTGGAGGTCGGTACAATACCTAGTCCTGGCCGATTGATTAGGGGTGGGTTAGTCCCTAACCTCCCGTTTAGGCGAAGCAGAAGCCAAAGTAGTGTATTAGAAATGCGCACCCTCCCCGAATTCAGAAAAAACTGTTACGAGCTCAGATACGCATCCCTCAACCACCAGGACAAACCTTTCCACCGACACGGGTCTCCACGCACGGCCTACACGTGGGTGGGCCTGTTGACCGTCTCCCTCAACCACGAAGAGGAGCCCACACGAGGGAGACTGTTGGCTCGGGACCCCGGGTTCGCCAAACCCGTACCTACCGAAGTAGGCCCCTGGGGGGAGTTTATGCAACGCTATCCCAGCATTCAGACATGTCCCTAGGGGCGTAATGTTGTCAAAAGTGTCCAGGTGCTGTCAAATTGACATACTTTTGTTTGCAACATAAACGTCTTACGTTTTATCAGTATACGATATAATTTTTTTTTGTTATTCTCACGCTTAATTAAAATGTCTAATAATGTTGTAATCCTTGTGTCTTTTAAAACCAATATGTGCATCAAACATTTCCAAGATACTCGCAAAAAGAGAGACACTGGACGCTATAAAGTGACTGGTCCCAATCTAGAAGCAATAAATAATGTTATAACAGAAAGGCCTCAAGCATACCTTCTCGCAATAGAGAGAGTGTTTAAGGGGAAGAGAGAAATGAAATATAAGAAAATGAATACATAAGAGATACATAGAGATATTTTCTTGTTTAGACTTGGATAAAAGCTTTGTACATATTGTAACACTAATTTATTTTTCATTCCTAGAACACGTTCTGCTAACTTTCTGGTTTGTAGTGAAGTTACATTGTGAGGAACCTGTGGGTGATAGAAAAGAATTGAGACGAAATTGAAATATTTCTATTTTATGTGGCATATATGTCTACTATAACAGACGAAACAGATGTTCATTGTGCAATAAGTATTCACTGAACTATCATTTGTATATTCTTCATGGTATACTTTTATGGCTGCGTAATTAGATTTGTAGCGCATTCAGTGCAGTATGTATTTTTTTATAAACAGTTATCGTATCCCGTACAAGGCGAAATTGCGCACATTTATATTACGCGGGCAGACCCACCTCTCAAATAGTATATTTGCCTGCCGTTAGAGGGAGGCCTCAAAGCTGCTGTCAGCATATCAAATACGATCTCAAGCCGCTAGGGGAATCGTATATAAACTCGCTCCATCCGCGATGCTATTGATGCCGTCAAATTTTACGCGGTAAAATCAAAGATAAAAATGAACACCGTGTATATTTTAAGGTGAACTGAACACCCAATACATGCTTAGAAAAAGAGCCATATATGCGTGAGTGCGGAAACATAACTTAAAGAAAAATGTTAAAAAGGTAGTACATGACTTTTAAGTTTTGATATTTAGAAAAACCCGTATCCAAATGATCCACTGCATGGAAAATTTTACTCTTCCTTTCCTCCTTTTCCTCCCTTTTTCCATTCCTTCTTTCCCTTCCTTCTTTGTTTCCTTCTTTCCCTCCTTTTTCCTTCTTTACCTCCTTCCTTCTTTTTTTCTATAAATTACCCAAAAGACTGATTAAAATATGTGATTGCTATCGCGAAATTGAAATAAAATCTATATCTTTGAGTTTTTGTGTAGCCTTTCTCCTTTATTTTAATAAATTTTGTATTCGTTTAAATAACGAGGGAGCTTTAAAAGATGCACAAAGGTTTACTGCAGAAAAGCGCAGAGCTTATTAAAATATATAATTTGTATTAGAATATTTCGCCAAATATTCCATGCTGCAACTTTAGTGGATACGCTGACGATTCTATGCTTTTCTTTTTAAGAAGGGTTAAGTAAACATTTCAAAAGTATTTAATGGCTTTTATACAATACAAAGGTAATCGCATTTGGCAAAATCTATAGAG
Source organism: Mantis religiosa (assembly GCA_030765055.1). Lineage (NCBI taxonomy): Eukaryota > Metazoa > Arthropoda > Insecta > Mantodea > Mantidae > Mantis > Mantis religiosa. The sequence goes on from CM060958.1 coordinate 89,604,937, forward strand.
AAAATATAAAATGCATTTCAACTTTGTTGACAGCAATAAACCTATCTAAAATAATTGCTGTTATTCGTTTTAATTTGAAGCAGAATGTTTATTCGTAGTTAATTTCTCACCAACTTATGCGGCCCCACGTTGGGCGCCATTAGAAGCAAGATTTCTATGTTGGAAGCACAACTCTTTCTCTTCTCGTGTTTGTTTTTGCGGCTATCAGTTTCTTCTGGTCACCAATTGTATCATCTTATTTTAAATAAGAGTCATGAGATCTCTCGTTTTCAGGTGTGGTTCAGAGTGAAATAAATAAAATTTTGGAAAAGTCCAATTGTGTAACAAATAATTTAATTGTATTATCAGGATTACATTTTGCTTGAACTTTCTTTCCTAGTCAATCATTGCAAGTTACCTCCAGCATATCGATAAATTCTTACTTCTTTAGTAAAAAGATTCCATTAATTACATAAAACTCCTTACTCCTGCATGTCTACTCATCACTAACAAGATTACAGAACAAATATCTCTGAAGATTATTCATTTTCCTCTCCTATCCAAAACATTTCATCCTTTCACACCCAGCAAGACTATTGATTTTCTTCTTCTATCCAAAACTTTTCATCTTTTCACATCAAGCAGGATTATTGATTTTCTTCTTCTATCCAAAACTTTTCTTCTTTTCACATCAAGAAAGATTATTGATTTTCTTCTTCTATCCAAAACTTTTCATCTTTTCACATCCAGCAAGATTATTGATTTTCTTCTTCTATCCAAAACTTTTCATCTTTTCACATCAAGCAGGATTATTGATTTTCTTCTATCCAAAACTTTTCATCTTTTCACATCAAGAAAGATTATTGATTTTCTTCTTCTATCCAAAACTTTTCATCTTTTCACATCAAGCAAGATTATTGATTTTCTTCTTCTATCCAAAACTTTTCATCTTTTCACATCAAGAAAGATTATTGATTTTCTTCTTCTATCCAAAACTTTTCATCTTTTCACATCCAGCAAGATTATTGATTTTCTTCTTCTATCCAAAACTTTTCATCTTTTCACATCCAGCAAGATTATTGATTTTCTTCTTCTATCCAAAACTTTTCATCTTTTCACATCCAGCAAGATTATTGATTTTCTTCTTCTATCCAAAACTTTTCATCTTTTCACATCCAGCAAGATTATTGATTTTCTTCTTCTATCCAAAACTTTTCATCTTTTCACATCCAGCAAGATTATTGATTTTCTTCTTCTATCCAAAACTTTTCATCTTTTCACATCCAGCAAGATTATTGATTTTCTTCTTCTACCCAAAACTTTTCATCTTTTCACATCAAGCAAGATTATTGATTTTCTTCTTCTATCTAAAACTTTTCGTCTTTTCACATCAAGCAAGATTATTGATTTTCTTCTTCTATCCAAAACTTTTCATCTTTTCACATCCAGCAAGATTATTGATTTTCTTCTTCTACCCAAAACTTTTCATCTTTTCACATCAAGCAAGATTATTGATTTTCTTCTTCTATCTAAAACTTTTCGTCTTTTCACATCAAGCAAGATTATTGATTTTCTTCTTCTACCCAAAACTTTTTATCTTTTCACATCAAGCAAGATTATTGATTTTCTTCTTCTATCCAAAACTTTTCATCTTTTCACATCCAGCAAGATTATTGATTTTCTTCTTCTATCCAAAACTTTTCATATTTTCACATCAAGCAAGATTATTGATTTTCTTCTTCTATCCAAACCTTTTCTTGTTTTCACATCAAGCAAGATTATTGATTTTCTTCTTCTATCCAAAACTTTTCATCTTTTCACATCAACCAAGATTATTGATTTTCTTCTTCTACCCAAAACTTTTCATCTTTTCACATCAAGCAAGATTATTGATTTTCTTCTTCTATCCAAAACTTTTCTTCTTTTCACATCAAGCAAGATTATGGATTTTCTTCTTCTATCCAAAACTTTTCATCTTTTCACATCCAGCAAGATTATTGATTCTCTTCTGCTATCCAAAAGTTTTCATCTTTTCACATCCAGCAAGATTATTGATTCTCTTCTGCTATCCAAACGTTTTCAACTTTTCACATCAAGCAAGATTATTGATTTTCTTCTTCTACCCAAAACTTTTCATCTTTTCACATCAAGCAAGATTATTGATTTTCTTCTTCTATCCAACACATTTCATCTTTTCACATCAAGCAAGATTATTGATTTTCTTCTTCTACCCAAAACTGTTCATCTTTTCACATCAAGCAAGATTATTGATCTTCTTCTTCTACCCAAAAATTTTCATCTCTTCACATCAAGCAAGATTATTGATTTTCTTCTTCTACCCAAAACTTTTCATCTTTTCACATCCAGCAAGATTATTGTTTTTCTTCTTCTATCCAAAACTTTTCATCTTTTCACATCCAGCAAGATTATTGATTTTCTTCTTCTACCCAAAACTTTTCATCTTTTCACATCAAGCAAGATTATTGATTTTCTTCTTCTATCCAAAACTTTTCATCTTTTCAAATCCAGCAAGATTATTGATTTTCTTCTTCTATCCAAAACTTTTCATCTTTTCACATCCAGCAAGATTATTGATTTTCTTCTTCTACCCAAAACTTTTCATCTTTTCACATCAAGCAAGATTATTGATTTTCTTCTTCTATTCAAAACTTTTCAACTTTTCACATCAAGCAAGATTATGGATTTTCTTCTTCTATCCAAAACTTTTCATCTTTTCACATCCAGCAAGATTATTGATTTTCTTCTTCTACCCAAAACTTTTCATCTTTTCACATCAAGCAAGATTATTGATTTTCTTCTTCTACCCAAAACTTTTCATCTTTTCACATCCAGCAAGATTATTGATTTTCTTCTTCTATCCAAAACTTTTCATCTTTTCACATCCAGCAAGATTATTGATTTTCTTCTTCTATTCAAAACTTTTCATCTTTTCACATCAAGCAAGATCATTGATTTTCTTCTTCTATCCAAAACTTTTCATCTTTTCACATCCTGCAAGATTATTGATTTTCTTCTTCTATCCAAAACTTTTCATCTTTTCACATCCAGCAAGATTATTGATTTTCTTCTTCTATCTAAAACTTTTCATCTTTTCACATCAAGCAAGATCATTGATTTTCTTCTTCTATCCAAAACTTTTCATCTTTTCACATCAAGCAAGATTATTGATTTTCTTCTTCTATCCAAAACTATTCATCTTTTCACATCAAGCAAGATTATTGATTTTCTTCTTCTATCTAAAACTTTTCATCTTTTCACATCAAGCAAGATTATTGATTTTCTTCTTCTATCTAAAACTTTTCATCTTTTCACATCCAGCAAGATTATTGAATTTCTTCTTCTATCCAAAACTTTTCATCTTTTCACATCCAGCAAGATTATTGATTTTCTTCTTCTATCCAAAACTTTTCATCTTTTCACATCAAGCAAGATCATTGATTTTCTTCTTCTATTCAAAACTTTTCATCTTTTCACATCCAGCAAGATTATTGATTTTCTTCTTCTATCCAAAACTTTTCATCTTTTCACATCCAGCAAGATCATTGATTTTCTTCTGCTATTCAAAACTTTTCATCTTCTCACATCAAGCAAGATCATTGATTTTCTTCTTGTATCCAAAACTTTTCATCTTTTCACATCAACCAAGATTACTGATTTTCTTCTTCTATCCAAAACTTTTCATCTTTTCACATCAAGCAAGATTATTGATTTTCTTCTTCTATCCAAAACTTTTCATCTTTTCACATCAAGCAAGATTATTGATTTTCTTCTCCTATCCAAAACTTTTCATCTTTTCACATCAACCAAGATTATTGATTTTCTTCTTCTATCCAAAACTTTTCATCTTTTCACATCAACCAAGATTATTGATTTTCTTCTTCTATCCAAAACTTTTCATCTTTTCACATCAAGCAAGATTATTGATTTTCTTCTCCTATCCAAAACTTTTCATCTTTTCACATCAAGCAAGATTATTGATTTTCTTCTCCTATCCAAAACTTTTCATCTTTTCACATCAAGCAAGATTATTGATTTTCTTCTTCTACCCAAAACTTTTCATCTTTTCACATCCAGCACGATTATTGATTTTCTTCTTCTACCCAAAACTTTTCATCTTTTCACATCAAGCAAGATTATTGATTTTCTTCTTCTACCCAAAACTTTTCATCTTTTCACATCCAGCAAGATTATTGATTTTCTTCTTCTATCCAAAACTTTTCATCTTTTCACAGCCAGCAAGATTATTGATTTTCTTCTTCTATTCAAAACTTTTCATCTTTACACATCAAGCAAGATCACTGATTTTCTTCTTCTATCCAAAACTTTTCATCTTTTCACATCCAGCAAGATTATTGATTTTCTTCTTCTATCCAAAACTTTTCATCTTTTCACATCCAGCAAGATTATTGATTTTCTTCTTCTATCTAAAACTTTTCATCTTTTCACATCAAGCAAGATCATTGATTTTCTTCTTCTATCCAAAACTTTTCATCTTTTCACATCAAGCAAGATTATTGATTTTCTTCTTCTATCCAAAACTTTTCATCTTTTCACATCAAGCAAGATTATTGATTTTCTTCTTCTATTCAAAACTTTTCATCTTTTCTCATCAAGCAAGATTATTGATTTTCTTCTTCTATCTAAAACTTTTCATCTTTTCACATCCAGCAAGATTATTGATTTTCTTCTTCTATCCAAAACTTTTCATCTTTTCACATCCAGCAAGATTATTGATTTTCTTCTTCTATCCAAAACTTTTCATCTTTTCACATCAAGCAAGATTATTGATTTTCTTCTTCTATCCAAAACTTTTCATCTTTTCACATCCAGCAAGATTATTGATTTTCTTCTTCTATCCAAAACTTTTCATCTTTTCACATCCAGCAAGATTATTGATTTTCTTCTTCTATCCAAAACTTTTCATCTTTTCACAATAAGCAAGATTATTGATTTTCTTCTTCTATCTAAAACTTTTCATCTTTTCACATCCAGCAAGATTATTGATTTTCTTCTTCTATCTAAAACTTTTCATTTTTTCACATCAAGCAAGATTATTGATTTTCTTCTTCAATCTAAAACTTTTCATCTTTTCACATCAAGCAAGATTATTGATTTTCTTCTTCTATCCAAAACTTTTCATCTTTTCACATCAAGCAAGATTATTGATTTTCTTCTTCTATCCAAAACTTTTCTTCTTTTCACATCAAGCAAGATTATTGATTTTCTTGTTCTATCTAAAACTTTTCATCTTTTCACATCCAGCAAGATTATTGATTTTCTTCTTCTATCCAAAACTTTTCATCTTTTCACATCAAGCAAGATTATTGATTTTCTTCTTCTATCTAAAACTTTTCATCTTTTCACATCAAGCAAGATTATTGATTTTCTTCTTCTATCTAAAACTTTTCATCTTTTCACATCAAGCAAGATTATTGATTTTCTTCTTCTATCCAAAACTTTTCATCTTTTCACATCAAGCAAGATTTTGATTTTCTTCTTCTATCCAAAACTTTTCCTCTTTTCACATCAAGCAAGATTATTGATTTTCTTCTTCTATCTAAAACTTTTCATCTTTTCACATCATGCAAGATTATTGATTTTCTTCTTCTATCCAAAACTTTTCATCTTTTCACATCAAGCAAGATTATTGATTTTCTTCTTCTATCCAAAACTTTTCATCTTTTCACATCAAGCAAGATTATTGATTTTCTTCTTCTATCCAAAACTTTTCTTCTTTTCACATCAAGCAAGATTATTGATTTTCTTCTTCTATCTAAAACTTTTCATCTTTTTACATCCAGCAAGATTATTGATTTTCTTCTTCTATCTAAAACGTTTCATCTTTTCACATCAAGCAAGATTATTGATTTTCTTCTTCTATCCAAAACTTTTCATCTTTTCACATCAAGCAAGATTATTGATTTTCTTCTTCTATCCAAAACTTTTCTTCTTTTCACATCAAGCAAGACTATTGATTTTCTTCTTCTATCTAAAACTTTTCATCTTTTCACATCCAGCAAGATTATTGATTTTCTTCTTCTATCCAAAACTTTTCATCTTTTCACATCAAGCAAGATTATTGATTTTCTTCTTCTATCTAAAACTTTTCATCTTTTCACATCAAGCAAGATTATTGATTTTCTTCTTCTATCCAAAACTTTTCTTCTTTTCACATCAAGCAAGATTATTGATTTTCTTCTTCTATCCAAAACTTTTCATCTTTTCACATCCAGCAAGATTATTGATTTTCTTCTTCTATCCAAAACTTTTCATCTTTTCACATCCAGCAAGATTATTGATTTTCTTCTTCTATCCAAAACTTTTCATCTTTTCACATCAAGCAAGATTATTGATTTTCTTCTTCTATCCAAAACTTTTCTTCTTTTCACATCAAGCAAGATTATTGATTTTCTTCTTCTATCTAAAACTTTTCTTCTTTTCACATCAAGCAAGATTATTGATTTTCTTCTTCTATCTAAAACTTTTCATCTTTTCACATCAAGCAAGATTATTGATTTTCTTCTTCTATCCAAAACTTTTCATCTTTTCACATCCAGCAAGATTATTGATTTTCTTCTTCTATCTAAAACTTTTCATCTTTTCACATCCAGCAAGATTATTGATTTTCTTCTTCTATCCAAAACTTTTCATCTTTTCACATCAAGCAAGATTATTGATTTTCTTCTTCTATCCAAAACTTTTCTTCTTTTCACATCAAGCAAGATTATTGATTTTCTTCTTCTATCTAAAACTTTTCATCTTTTCACATCCAGCAAGATTATTGATTTTCATCTTCTATCTAAAACTTTTCATCTTTTCACATCAAGCAAGATTATTGATTTTCTTCTTCTATCCAAAACTTTTCTTCTTTTCACATCAAGCAAGATTATTGATTTTCTTCTTCTATCTAAAACTTTACATCTTTTCACATCCAGCAAGATTATTGATTTTCTTCTTCTATCCAAAACTTTTCATCTTTTCACATCAAGCAAGATTATTGATTTTCTTCTTCTATCTAAAACTTTTCATCTTTTCACATCAAGCAAGATTATTGATTTTCTTCTTCTATCCAAAACTTTTCATCTTTTCACATCAAGCAAGATTATTGATTTTCTTCTTCTATCTAAAACTTTTCATCTTTTCACATCCAGCAAGATTATTGATTTTCTTCTTCTATCTAAAACTTTTCATGTTTTCACATCCAGCAAGATTATTGATTTTCTTCTTCTATCCAAAACTTTTCATCTTTTCACATCCAGCAAGATTATTGATTTTCTTCTTCTATCCAAAAGTTTTCATCTTTTCACATCAAGCAAGATTATTGATTTTCTTCTTCTATCTAAAACTTTTCATCTTTTCACATCCAGCAAGATTATTGATTTTCTTCTTCGATCTAAAACTTTTCATTTTTTCACATCAAGCAAGATTATTGATTTTCTTCTTCTATCTAAAACTTTTCATCTTTTCACATCAAGCAAGATTATTGATTTTCTTCTTCTATCCAAAACTTTTCATCTTTTCACATCAAGCAAGATTATTGATTTTCTTCTTCTATCCAAAACTTTTCTTCTTTTCACATCAAGCAAGATTATTGATTTTCCTCTTCTATCCAAAACCTTTCTTCTTTTCACATCAAGCAAGATTATTGATTTTCTTCTTCTATCTAAAACTTTTCATCTTTTCACATCAAGCAAGATTATTGATTTTCTTCTTCTATCCAAAACTTTTCATCTTTTCACATCCAGCAAGATTATTGATTTTCTTCTTCTATCTAAAACTTTTCATCTTTTCACATCCAGCAAGATTATTGATTTTCTTCTTCTATCCAAAACTTTTCATCTTTTCACATCAAGCAAGATTATTGATTTTCTTCTTCTATCCAAAACTTTTCTTCTTTTCACATCAAGCAAGATTATTGATTTTCTTCTTCTATCTAAAACTTTTCATCTTTTCACATCAAGCAAGATTATTGATTTTCTTCTTCTATCTAAAACTTTTCATCTTTTCACATCAAGCAAGATTATTGATTTTCTTCTTCTATCCAAAACTTTTCATCTTTTCACATCAAGCAAGATTATTGATTTTCTTCTTCTATCCAAAACTTTTCTTCTTTTCACATCAAGCAAGATTATTGATTTTCTTCTTCTATCTAAAACTTTTCATCTTTTCACATCCAGCAAGATGATTGATTTTCTTCTTCTATCCAAAACTTTTCTTCTTTTCACATCAAGCAAGATTATTGATTTTCTTCTTCTATCCAAAACTTTTCTTCTTTTCACATCAAGCAAGATTATTGATTTTCTTCTTCTATCCAAAACTTTTCATCTTTTCACATCCAGCAAGATTATTGATTTTCTTCTTCTATCTAAAACTTTTCATCTTTTCACATCAAGCAAGATCATTGATTTTCTTCTTCTATCCAAAACTTTTCATCTTTTCACATCAAGCAAGATTATTGATTTTCTTCTTCTATCCAAAACTATTCATCTTTTCACATCAAGCAAGATTATTGATTTTCTTCTTCTATCTAAAACTTTTCATCTTTTCACATCAAGCAAGATTATTGATTTTCTTCTTCTATCTAAAACTTTTCATCTTTTCACATCCAGCAAGATTATTGAATTTCTTCTTCTATCCAAAACTTTTCATCTTTTCACATCCAGCAAGATTATTGATTTTCTTCTTCTATCCAAAACTTTTCATCTTTTCACATCAAGCAAGATCATTGATTTTCTTCTTCTATTCAAAACTTTTCATCTTTTCACATCCAGCAAGATTATTGATTTTCTTCTTCTATCCAAAACTTTTCATCTTTTCACATCCAGCAAGATCATTGATTTTCTTCTGCTATTCAAAACTTTTCATCTTCTCACATCAAGCAAGATCATTGATTTTCTTCTTGTATCCAAAACTTTTCATCTTTTCACATCAACCAAGATTACTGATTTTCTTCTTCTATCCAAAACTTTTCATCTTTTCACATCAAGCAAGATTATTGATTTTCTTCTTCTATCCAAAACTTTTCATCTTTTCACATCAAGCAAGATTATTGATTTTCTTCTCCTATCCAAAACTTTTCATCTTTTCACATCAACCAAGATTATTGATTTTCTTCTTCTATCCAAAACTTTTCATCTTTTCACATCAACCAAGATTATTGATTTTCTTCTTCTATCCAAAACTTTTCATCTTTTCACATCAAGCAAGATTATTGATTGTCTTCTTCTATCTAAAACTTTTCATCTTTTCACATCCAGCAAGATTATTGATTTTCTTCGTCTATCTAAAACTTTTCATTTTTTCACATCCAGCAAGATTATTGATTTTCTTCTTCTATCCAAAACTTTTCATCTTTTCACATCCAGCAAGATTATTGATTTTCTTCTTCTATCCAAAAGTTTTCATCTTTTCACATCAAGCAAGATTATTGATTTTCTTCTTCTATCTAAAACTTTTCATCTTTTCACATCCAGCAAGATTATTGATTTTCTTCTTCTATCTAAAACTTTTCATTTTTTCACATCAAGCAAGATTATTGATTTTCTTCTTCTATCTAAAACTTTTCATCTTTTCACATCAAGCAAGATTATTGATTTTCTTCTTCTATCCAAAACTTTTCATCTTTTCACATCAAGCAAGATTATTGATTTTCTTCTTCTATCCAAAACTTTTCATCTTTTCACATCCAGCAAGATTATTGATTTTCTTCTTCTATCCAAAACTTTTCATCTTTTCACATCCAGCAAGATTATTGATTTTCTTCTTCTATCCAAAACTTTTCATCTTTTCACATCAAGCAAGATTATTGATTTTCTTCTTCTATCCAAAACTTTTCTTCTTTTCACATCAAGCAAGATTATTGATTTTTTTCTTCTATCTAAAACTTTTCTTCTTTTCACATCAAGCAAGATTTTTGTTTTTCTTCTTCTATCTAAAACTTTTCATCTTTTCACATCAAGCAAGATTATTGATTTTCTTCTTCTATCCAAAACTTTTCATCTTTTCACATCCAGCAAGATTATTGATTTTCTTCTTCTATCTAAAACTTTTCATCTTTTCACATCCAGCAAGATTATTGATTTTCTTCTTCTATCCAAAACTTTTCATCTTTTCACATCAAGCAAGATTATTGATTTTCTTCTTCTATCCAAAACTTTTCTTCTTTTCACATCAAGCAAGATTATTGATTTTCTTCTTCTATCTAAAACTTTTCATCTTTTCACATCCAGCAAGATTATTGATTTTCTTCTTCTATCTAAAACTTTTCATGTTTTCACATCAAGCAAGATTATTGATTTTCTTCTTCTATCCAAAACTTTTCTTCTTTTCACATCAAGCAAGATTATTGATTTTCTTCTTCTATCTAAAACTTTTCATCTTTTCACATCCAGCAAGATTATTGATTTTCTTCTTCTATCCAAAACTTTTCATCTTTTCACATCAAGCAAGATTATTGATTTTCTTCTTCTATCTAAAACTTTTCATCTTTTCACATCAAGCAAGATTATTGATTTTCTTCTTCTATCCAAAACTATTCATCTTTTCACATCAAGCAAGATTATTGATTTTCTTCTTCTATCTAAAACTTTTCATCTTTTCACATCAAGCAAGATAATTGATTTTCTTCTTCTATCTAAAACTTTTCATCTTTTCACATCCAGCAAGATTATTGATTTTCTTCTTCTATCCAAAACTTTTCATCTTTTCACATCCAGCAAGATTATTGATTTTCTTCTTCTATCCAAAAGTTTTCATCTTTTCACATCAAGCAAGATTATTGATTTTCTTCTTCTATCTAAAACTTTTCATTTTTTCACATCAAGCAAGATTATTGATTTTCTTCTTCTATCTAAAACTTTTCATCTTTTCACATCAAGCAAGATTATTGATTTTCTTCTTCTATCCAAAACTTTTCATCTTTTCACATCAAGCAAGATTATTGATTTTCTTCTTCTATCCAAAACTTTTCTTCTTTTCACATCAAGCAAGATTATTGATTTTCCTCTTCTATCCAAAACTTTTCTTCTTTTCACATCAAGCAAGATTATTGATTTTCTTCTTCTATCCAAAACTTTTCATCTTTTCACGTCCAGCAAGATTATTGATTTTCTTCTTCTATCTAAAACTTTTCATCTTTTCACATCAAGCAAGATTATTGATTTTCTTCTTCTATCCAAAACTTTTCTTCTTTTCACATCAAGCAAGATTATTGATTTTCTTCTTCTATCCAAAACTTTTCATCTTTTCACATCCAGCAAGATTATTGATTTTCTTCTTCTATCTAAAACTTTTCATCTTTTCACATCAAGCAAGATTATTGATTTTCTTCTTCTATCCAAAACTTTTCATCTTTTCACATCAAGCAAGATTATTGATTTTCTTCTTCTATCCAAAACCTTTCTTCTTTTCACATCAAGCAAGATTATTGATTTTCTTCTTCTATCTAAAACTTTTCATCTTTTCACATCCAGCAAGATTATTGATTTTCTTCTTCTATCCAAAACTTTTCATCTTTTCACATCAAGCAAGAGTATTGATTTTCTTCTTCTATCTAAAACTTTTCATCTTTTCACATCAAGCAAGATTATTGATTTTCTTCTTCTATCCAAAACTTTTCATCTTTTCACATCAAGCAAGATTATTGATTTTCTTCTTCTATCTAAAACTTTTCATCTTTTCACATCCAGCAAGATTATTGATTTTCTTCTTCTATCTAAAACTTTTCATGTTTTCACATCAAGCAAGATTATTGATTTTCTTCTTCTATCCAAAACTTTTCTTCTTTTCACATCAAGCAAGATTATTGATTTTCTTCTTCTATCTAAAACTTTTCATCTTTTCACATCCAGCAAGATTATTGATTTTCTTCTTCTATCCAAAACTTTTCATCTTTTCACATCAAGCAAGATTATTGATTTTCTTCTTCTATCTAAAACTTTTCATCTTTTCACATCCAGCAAGATTATTGATTTTCTTCTTCTATCCAAAACTTTTCATCTTTTCACATCAAGCAAGAGTATTGATTTTCTTCTTCTATCTAAAACTTTTCATCTTTTCACATCAAGCAAGATTATTGATTTTCTTCTTCTATCCAAAACTTTTCATCTTTTCACATCAAGCAAGATTATTGATTTTCTTCTTCTATCCAAAACTTTTCATCTTTTCACATCCAGCAAGATTATTGATTTTCTTCTTCTATCCAAAACTTTTCATATTTTCACATCAAGCAAGATTATTGATTTTCTTCTTCTATCCAAACCTTTTCTTGTTTTCACATCAAGCAAGATTATTGATTTTCTTCTTCTATCCAAAACTTTTCATCTTTTCACATCAACCAAGATTATTGATTTTCTTCTTCTACCCAAAACTTTTCATCTTTTCACATCAAGCAAGATTATTGATTTTCTTCTTCTATCCAAAACTTTTCTTCTTTTCACATCAAGCAAGATTATTGATTTTCTTCTTCTATCCAAAACTTTTCATCTTTTCACATCCAGCAAGATTATTGATTCTCTTCTGCTATCCAAAAGTTTTCATCTTTTCACATCCAGCAAGATTATTGATTCTCTTCTGCTATCCAAACGTTTTCAACTTTTCACATCAAGCAAGATTATTGATTTTCTTCTTCTACCCAAAACTTTTCATCTTTTCACATCAAGCAAGATTATTGATTTTCTTCTTCTATCCAACACATTTCATCTTTTCACATCAAGCAAGATTATTGATTTTCTTCTTCTACCCAAAACTGTTCATCTTTTCACATCAAGCAAGATTATTGATCTTCTTCTTCTACCCAAAAATTTTCATCTCTTCACATCAAGCAAGATTATTGATTTTCTTCTTCTACCCAAAACTTTTCATCTTTTCACATCCAGCAAGATTATTGTTTTTCTTCTTCTATCCAAAACTTTTCATCTTTTCACATCCAGCAAGATTATTGATTTTCTTCTTCTACCCAAAACTTTTCATCTTTTCACATCAAGCAAGATTATTGATTTTCTTCTTCTATCCAAAACTTTTCATCTTTTCAAATCCAGCAAGATTATTGATTTTCTTCTTCTATCCAAAACTTTTCATCTTTTCACATCCAGCAAGATTATTGATTTTCTTCTTCTATCCAAAACTTTTCATCTTTTCACATCAAGCAAGATTATTGATTTTCTTCTTCTATCCAAAACTTTTCATCTTTTCACATCAAGCAAGATTATTGATTTTCTTCTTCTATCTAAAACTTTTCATCTTTTCACATCCAGCAAGATTATTGATTTTCTTCTTCTATCTAAAACTTTTCATGTTTTCACATCAAGCAAGATTATTGATTTTCTTCTTCTATCCAAAACTTTTCTTCTTTTCACATCAAGCAAGATTATTGATTTTCTTCTTCTATCTAAAACTTTTCATCTTTTCACATCCAGCAAGATTATTGATTTTCTTCTTCTATCCAAAACTTTTCATCTTTTCACATCAAGCAAGATTATTGATTTTCTTCTTCTATCTAAAACTTTTCATCTTTTCACATCCAGCAAGATTATTGATTTTCTTCTTCTATCCAAAACTTTTCATCTTTTCACATCAAGCAAGAGTATTGATTTTCTTCTTCTATCTAAAACTTTTCATCTTTTCACATCAAGCAAGATTATTGATTTTCTTCTTCTATCCAAAACTTTTCATCTTTTCACATCAAGCAAGATTATTGATTTTCTTCTTCTATCCAAAACTTTTCATCTTTTCACATCCAGCAAGATTATTGATTTTCTTCTTCTATCCAAAACTTTTCATATTTTCACATCAAGCAAGATTATTGATTTTCTTCTTCTATCCAAACCTTTTCTTGTTTTCACATCAAGCAAGATTATTGATTTTCTTCTTCTATCCAAAACTTTTCATCTTTTCACATCAACCAAGATTATTGATTTTCTTCTTCTACCCAAAACTTTTCATCTTTTCACATCAAGCAAGATTATTGATTTTCTTCTTCTATCCAAAACTTTTCTTCTTTTCACATCAAGCAAGATTATTGATTTTCTTCTTCTATCCAAAACTTTTCATCTTTTCACATCCAGCAAGATTATTGATTCTCTTCTGCTATCCAAAAGTTTTCATCTTTTCACATCCAGCAAGATTATTGATTCTCTTCTGCTATCCAAACGTTTTCAACTTTTCACATCAAGCAAGATTATTGATTTTCTTCTTCTACCCAAAACTTTTCATCTTTTCACATCAAGCAAGATTATTGATTTTCTTCTTCTATCCAACACATTTCATCTTTTCACATCAAGCAAGATTATTGATTTTCTTCTTCTACCCAAAACTGTTCATCTTTTCACATCAAGCAAGATTATTGATCTTCTTCTTCTACCCAAAAATTTTCATCTCTTCACATCAAGCAAGATTATTGATTTTCTTCTTCTACCCAAAACTTTTCATCTTTTCACATCCAGCAAGATTATTGTTTTTCTTCTTCTATCCAAAACTTTTCATCTTTTCACATCCAGCAAGATTATTGATTTTCTTCTTCTACCCAAAACTTTTCATCTTTTCACATCAAGCAAGATTATTGATTTTCTTCTTCTATCCAAAACTTTTCATCTTTTCAAATCCAGCAAGATTATTGATTTTCTTCTTCTATCCAAAACTTTTCATCTTTTCACATCCAGCAAGATTATTGATTTTCTTCTTCTACCCAAAACTTTTCATCTTTTCACATCAAGCAAGATTATTGATTTTCTTCTTCTATTCAAAACATTTCAACTTTTCACATCAAGCAAGATTATGGATTTTCTTCTTCTATCCAAAACTTTTCATCTTTTCACATCCAGCAAGATTATTGATTTTCTTCTTCTACCCAAAACTTTTCATCTTTTCACATCAAGCAAGATTATTGATTTTCTTCTTCTACCCAAAACTTTTCATCTTTTCACATCCAGCAAGATTATTGATTTTCTTCTTCTATCCAAAACTTTTCATCTTTTCACATCCAGCAAGATTATTGATTTTCTTCTTCTATTCAAAACTTTTCATCTTTTCACATCAAGCAAGATCATTGATTTTCTTCTTCTATCCAAAACTTTTCATCTTTTCACATCCTGCAAGATTATTGATTTTCTTCTTCTATCCAAAACTTTTCATCTTTTCACATCCAGCAAGATTATTGATTTTCTTCTTCTATCTAAAACTTTTCATCTTTTCACATCAAGCAAGATCATTGATTTTCTTCTTCTATCCAAAACTTTTCATCTTTTCACATCAAGCAAGATTATTGATTTTCTTCTTCTATCCAAAACTATTCATCTTTTCACATCAAGCAAGATTATTGATTTTCTTCTTCTATCTAAAACTTTTCATCTTTTCACATCAAGCAAGATTATTGATTTTCTTCTTCTATCTAAAACTTTTCATCTTTTCACATCCAGCAAGATTATTGAATTTCTTCTTCTATCCAAAACTTTTCATCTTTTCACATCCAGCAAGATTATTGATTTTCTTCTTCTATCCAAAACTTTTCATCTTTTCACATCAAGCAAGATCATTGATTTTCTTCTTCTATTCAAAACTTTTCATCTTTTCACATCCAGCAAGATTATTGATTTTCTTCTTCTATCCAAAACTTTTCATCTTTTCACATCCAGCAAGATCATTGATTTTCTTCTGCTATTCAAAACTTTTCATCTTCTCACATCAAGCAAGATCATTGATTTTCTTCTTCTATCCAAAACTTTTCATCTTTTCACATCAACCAAGATTACTGATTTTCTTCTTCTATCCAAAACTTTTCATCTTTTCACATCAAGCAAGATTATTGATTTTCTTCTTCTATCCAAAACTTTTCATCTTTTCACATCAAGCAAGATTATTGATTTTCTTCTCCTATCCAAAACTTTTCATCTTTTCACATCAACCAAGATTATTGATTTTCTTCTTCTATCCAAAACTTTTCATCTTTTCACATCAACCAAGATTATTGATTTTCTTCTTCTATCCAAAACTTTTCATCTTTTCACATCAAGCAAGATTATTGATTTTCTTCTCCTATCCAAAACTTTTCATCTTTTCACATCAAGCAAGATTATTGATTTTCTTCTCCTATCCAAAACTTTTCATCTTTTCACATCAAGCAAGATTATTGATTTTCTTCTTCTACCCAAAACTTTTCATCTTTTCACATCCAGCACGATTATTGATTTTCTTCTTCTACCCAAAACTTTTCATCTTTTCACATCAAGCAAGATTATTGATTTTCTTCTTCTACCCAAAACTTTTCATCTTTTCACATCCAGCAAGATTATTGATTTTCTTCTTCTATCCAAAACTTTTCATCTTTTCACAGCCAGCAAGATTATTGATTTTCTTCTTCTATTCAAAACTTTTCATCTTTACACATCAAGCAAGATCACTGATTTTCTTCTTCTATCCAAAACTTTTCATCTTTTCACATCCAGCAAGATTATTGATTTTCTTCTTCTATCCAAAACTTTTCATCTTTTCACATCCAGCAAGATTATTGATTTTCTTCTTCTATCTAAAACTTTTCATCTTTTCACATCAAGCAAGATCATTGATTTTCTTCTTCTATCCAAAACTTTTCATCTTTTCACATCAAGCAAGATTATTGATTTTCTTCTTCTATCCAAAACTTTTCATCTTTTCACATCAAGCAAGATTATTGATTTTCTTCTTCTATTCAAAACTTTTCATCTTTTCTCATCAAGCAAGATTATTGATTTTCTTCTTCTATCTAAAACTTTTCATCTTTTCACATCCAGCAAGATTATTGATTTTCTTCTTCTATCCAAAACTTTTCATCTTTTCACATCCAGCAAGATTATTGATTTTCTTCTTCTATCCAAAACTTTTCATCTTTTCACATCAAGCAAGATTATTGATTTTCTTCTTCTATCCAAAACTTTTCATCTTTTCACATCCAGCAAGATTATTGATTTTCTTCTTCTATCCAAAACTTTTCATCTTTTCACATCCAGCAAGATTATTGATTTTCTTCTTCTATCCAAAACTTTTCATCTTTTCACAATAAGCAAGATTATTGATTTTCTTCTTCTATCTAAAACTTTTCATCTTTTCACATCCAGCAAGATTATTGATTTTCTTCTTCTATCTAAAACTTTTCATTTTTTCACATCAAGCAAGATTATTGATTTTCTTCTTCAATCTAAAACTTTTCATCTTTTCACATCAAGCAAGATTATTGATTTTCTTCTTCTATCCAAAACTTTTCATCTTTTCACATCAAGCAAGATTATTGATTTTCTTCTTCTATCCAAAACTTTTCTTCTTTTCACATCAAGCAAGATTATTGATTTTCTTGTTCTATCTAAAACTTTTCATCTTTTCACATACAGCAAGATTATTGATTTTCTTCTTCTATCCAAAACTTTTCATCTTTTCACATCAAGCAAGATTATTGATTTTCTTCTTCTATCTAAAACTTTTCATCTTTTCACATCAAGCAAGATTATTGATTTTCTTCTTCTATCTAAAACTTTTCATCTTTTCACATCAAGCAAGATTATTGATTTTCTTCTTCTATCCAAAACTTTTCATCTTTTCACATCAAGCAAGATTTTGATTTTCTTCTTCTATCCAAAACTTTTCCTCTTTTCACATCAAGCAAGATTATTGATTTTCTTCTTCTATCTAAAACTTTTCATCTTTTCACATCATGCAAGATTATTGATTTTCTTCTTCTATCCAAAACTTTTCATCTTTTCACATCAAGCAAGATTATTGATTTTCTTCTTCTATCCAAAACTTTTCATCTTTTCACATCAAGCAAGATTATTGATTTTCTTCTTCTATCCAAAACTTTTCTTCTTTTCACATCAAGCAAGATTATTGATTTTCTTCTTCTATCTAAAACTTTTCATCTTTTTACATCCAGCAAGATTATTGATTTTCTTCTTCTATCTAAAACGTTTCATCTTTTCACATCAAGCAAGATTATTGATTTTCTTCTTCTATCCAAAACTTTTCATCTTTTCACATCAAGCAAGATTATTGATTTTCTTCTTCTATCCAAAACTTTTCTTCTTTTCACATCAAGCAAGACTATTGATTTTCTTCTTCTATCTAAAACTTTTCATCTTTTCACATCCAGCAAGATTATTGATTTTCTTCTTCTATCCAAAACTTTTCATCTTTTCACATCAAGCAAGATTATTGATTTTCTTCTTCTATCTAAAACTTTTCATCTTTTCACATCAAGCAAGATTATTGATTTTCTTCTTCTATCCAAAACTTTTCTTCTTTTCACATCAAGCAAGATTATTGATTTTCTTCTTCTATCCAAAACTTTTCATCTTTTCACATCCAGCAAGATTATTGATTTTCTTCTTCTATCCAAAACTTTTCATCTTTTCACATCCAGCAAGATTATTGATTTTCTTCTTCTATCCAAAACTTTTCATCTTTTCACATCAAGCAAGATTATTGATTTTCTTCTTCTATCCAAAACTTTTCTTCTTTTCACATCAAGCAAGATTATTGATTTTCTTCTTCTATCTAAAACTTTTCTTCTTTTCACATCAAGCAAGATTATTGATTTTCTTCTTCTATCTAAAACTTTTCATCTTTTCACATCAAGCAAGATTATTGATTTTCTTCTTCTATCCAAAACTTTTCATCTTTTCACATCCAGCAAGATTATTGATTTTCTTCTTCTATCTAAAACTTTTCATCTTTTCACATCCAGCAAGATTATTGATTTTCTTCTTCTATCCAAAACTTTTCATCTTTTCACATCAAGCAAGATTATTGATTTTCTTCTTCTATCCAAAACTTTTCTTCTTTTCACATCAAGCAAGATTATTGATTTTCTTCTTCTATCTAAAACTTTTCATCTTTTCACATCCAGCAAGATTATTGATTTTCATCTTCTATCTAAAACTTTTCATCTTTTCACATCAAGCAAGATTATTGATTTTCTTCTTCTATCCAAAACTTTTCTTCTTTTCACATCAAGCAAGATTATTGATTTTCTTCTTCTA
Organism: Mantis religiosa; assembly: GCA_030765055.1. Classification (NCBI taxonomy): domain Eukaryota; kingdom Metazoa; phylum Arthropoda; class Insecta; order Mantodea; family Mantidae; genus Mantis; species Mantis religiosa. The sequence goes on from CM060958.1 coordinate 89,623,938, forward strand.
TCTAAAACTTTACATCTTTTCACATCCAGCAAGATTATTGATTTTCTTCTTCTATCCAAAACTTTTCATCTTTTCACATCAAGCAAGATTATTGATTTTCTTCTTCTATCTAAAACTTTTCATCTTTTCACATCAAGCAAGATTATTGATTTTCTTCTTCTATCCAAAACTTTTCATCTTTTCACATCAAGCAAGATTATTGATTTTCTTCTTCTATCTAAAACTTTTCATCTTTTCACATCCAGCAAGATTATTGATTTTCTTCTTCTATCTAAAACTTTTCATGTTTTCACATCCAGCAAGATTATTGATTTTCTTCTTCTATCCAAAACTTTTCATCTTTTCACATCCAGCAAGATTATTGATTTTCTTCTTCTATCCAAAAGTTTTCATCTTTTCACATCAAGCAAGATTATTGATTTTCTTCTTCTATCTAAAACTTTTCATCTTTTCACATCCAGCAAGATTATTGATTTTCTTCTTCGATCTAAAACTTTTCATTTTTTCACATCAAGCAAGATTATTGATTTTCTTCTTCTATCTAAAACTTTTCATCTTTTCACATCAAGCAAGATTATTGATTTTCTTCTTCTATCCAAAACTTTTCATCTTTTCACATCAAGCAAGATTATTGATTTTCTTCTTCTATCCAAAACTTTTCTTCTTTTCACATCAAGCAAGATTATTGATTTTCCTCTTCTATCCAAAACCTTTCTTCTTTTCACATCAAGCAAGATTATTGATTTTCTTCTTCTATCTAAAACTTTTCATCTTTTCACATCAAGCAAGATTATTGATTTTCTTCTTCTATCCAAAACTTTTCATCTTTTCACATCCAGCAAGATTATTGATTTTCTTCTTCTATCTAAAACTTTTCATCTTTTCACATCCAGCAAGATTATTGATTTTCTTCTTCTATCCAAAACTTTTCATCTTTTCACATCAAGCAAGATTATTGATTTTCTTCTTCTATCCAAAACTTTTCTTCTTTTCACATCAAGCAAGATTATTGATTTTCTTCTTCTATCTAAAACTTTTCATCTTTTCACATCAAGCAAGATTATTGATTTTCTTCTTCTATCTAAAACTTTTCATCTTTTCACATCAAGCAAGATTATTGATTTTCTTCTTCTATCCAAAACTTTTCATCTTTTCACATCAAGCAAGATTATTGATTTTCTTCTTCTATCCAAAACTTTTCTTCTTTTCACATCAAGCAAGATTATTGATTTTCTTCTTCTATCTAAAACTTTTCATCTTTTCACATCCAGCAAGATGATTGATTTTCTTCTTCTATCCAAAACTTTTCTTCTTTTCACATCAAGCAAGATTATTGATTTTCTTCTTCTATCCAAAACTTTTCTTCTTTTCACATCAAGCAAGATTATTGATTTTCTTCTTCTATCCAAAACTTTTCATCTTTTCACATCCAGCAAGATTATTGATTTTCTTCTTCTATCTAAAACTTTTCATCTTTTCACATCAAGCAAGATTATTGATTTTCTTCTTCTATCCAAAACTTTTCATCTTTTCACATCAAGCAAGATTATTGATTTTCTTCTTCTATCTAAAACTTTTCATCTTTTCACATCCAGCAAGATTATTGATTTTCTTCGTCTATCTAAAACTTTTCATTTTTTCACATCCAGCAAGATTATTGATTTTCTTCTTCTATCCAAAACTTTTCATCTTTTCACATCCAGCAAGATTATTGATTTTCTTCTTCTATCCAAAAGTTTTCATCTTTTCACATCAAGCAAGATTATTGATTTTCTTCTTCTATCTAAAACTTTTCATCTTTTCACATCCAGCAAGATTATTGATTTTCTTCTTCTATCTAAAACTTTTCATTTTTTCACATCAAGCAAGATTATTGATTTTCTTCTTCTATCTAAAACTTTTCATCTTTTCACATCAAGCAAGATTATTGATTTTCTTCTTCTATCCAAAACCTTTCATCTTTTCACATCAAGCAAGATTATTGATTTTCTTCTTCTATCCAAAACTTTTCTTCTTTTCACATCAAGCAAGATTATTGATTTTCTTCTTCTATCCAAAACTTTTCATCTTTTCACATCCAGCAAGATTATTGATTTTCTTCTTCTATCCAAAACTTTTCATCTTTTCACATCCAGCAAGATTATTGATTTTCTTCTTCTATCCAAAACTTTTCATCTTTTCACATCAAGCAAGATTATTGATTTTCTTCTTCTATCCAAAACTTTTCTTCTTTTCACATCAAGCAAGATTATTGATTTTTTTCTTCTATCTAAAACTTTTCTTCTTTTCACATCAAGCAAGATTTTTGTTTTTCTTCTTCTATCTAAAACTTTTCATCTTTTCACATCAAGCAAGATTATTGATTTTCTTCTTCTATCCAAAACTTTTCATCTTTTCACATCCAGCAAGATTATTGATTTTCTTCTTCTATCTAAAACTTTTCATCTTTTCACATCCAGCAAGATTATTGATTTTCTTCTTCTATCCAAAACTTTTCATCTTTTCACATCAAGCAAGATTATTGATTTTCTTCTTCTATCCAAAACTTTTCTTCTTTTCACATCAAGCAAGATTATTGATTTTCTTCTTCTATCTAAAACTTTTCATCTTTTCACATCCAGCAAGATTATTGATTTTCTTCTTCTATCTAAAACTTTTCATGTTTTCACATCAAGCAAGATTATTGATTTTCTTCTTCTATCCAAAACTTTTCTTCTTTTCACATCAAGCAAGATTATTGATTTTCTTCTTCTATCTAAAACTTTTCATCTTTTCACATCCAGCAAGATTATTGATTTTCTTCTTCTATCCAAAACTTTTCATCTTTTCACATCAAGCAAGATTATTGATTTTCTTCTTCTATCTAAAACTTTTCATCTTTTCACATCAAGCAAGATTATTGATTTTCTTCTTCTATCCAAAACTATTCATCTTTTCACATCAAGCAAGATTATTGATTTTCTTCTTCTATCTAAAACTTTTCATCTTTTCACATCAAGCAAGATAATTGATTTTCTTCTTCTATCTAAAACTTTTCATCTTTTCACATCCAGCAAGATTATTGATTTTCTTCTTCTATCCAAAACTTTTCATCTTTTCACATCCAGCAAGATTATTGATTTTCTTCTTCTATCCAAAAGTTTTCATCTTTTCACATCAAGCAAGATTATTGATTTTCTTCTTCTATCTAAAACTTTTCATTTTTTCACATCAAGCAAGATTATTGATTTTCTTCTTCTATCTAAAACTTTTCATCTTTTCACATCAAGCAAGATTATTGATTTTCTTCTTCTATCCAAAACTTTTCATCTTTTCACATCAAGCAAGATTATTGATTTTCTTCTTCTATCCAAAACTTTTCTTCTTTTCACATCAAGCAAGATTATTGATTTTCCTCTTCTATCCAAAACTTTTCTTCTTTTCACATCAAGCAAGATTATTGATTTTCTTCTTCTATCCAAAACTTTTCATCTTTTCACGTCCAGCAAGATTATTGATTTTCTTCTTCTATCTAAAACTTTTCATCTTTTCACATCAAGCAAGATTATTGATTTTCTTCTTCTATCCAAAACTTTTCTTCTTTTCACATCAAGCAAGATTATTGATTTTCTTCTTCTATCCAAAACTTTTCATCTTTTCACATCCAGCAAGATTATTGATTTTCTTCTTCTATCTAAAACTTTTCATCTTTTCACATCAAGCAAGATTATTGATTTTCTTCTTCTATCCAAAACTTTTCATCTTTTCACATCAAGCAGGATTATTGATTTTCTTCTTCTATCCAAAACCTTTCTTCTTTTCACATCAAGCAAGATTATTGATTTTCTTCTTCTATCTAAAACTTTTCATCTTTTCACATCCAGCAAGATTATTGATTTTCTTCTTCTATCCAAAACTTTTCATCTTTTCACATCAAGCAAGAGTATTGATTTTCTTCTTCTATCTAAAACTTTTCATCTTTTCACATCAAGCAAGATTATTGATTATCTTCTTCTATCCAAAACTTTTCATCTTTTTAAATCAAGCAAGATTATTGATTTTCTTCTTCTATCTAAAACTTTTCATCTTTTCACATCCAGCAAGATTATTGATTTTCTTCTTCTATCTAAAACTTTTCATCTTTTCACATCCAGCAAGATTATTGATTTTCTTCTTCTATCCAAAACTTTTCATCTTTTCACATCAAGCAAGATTATTGATTTTCTTCTTCTATCCAAAACTTTTCATCTTTTCACATCAAGCAAGATTATTGATTTTCTTCTTCTATCTAAAACTTTTCATCTTTTCACATCCAGCAAGATTATTGATTTTCTTCTTCTATCTAAAACTTTTCATCTTTTCACATCAAGCAAGATTATTGATTTTCTTCTTCTATCCAAAACTTTTCTTCCTTTCACATCAAGCAAGATTATTGATTTTCTTCTTCTATCCAAAACTTTTCATCTTTTCTCATCCAGCAAGATTATTGATTTTCTTCTTCTATCTAAAACTTTTCATCTTTTCACATCAAGCAAGATTATTGATTTTCTTCTTCTATCCAAAACTTTTCATCTTTTCACATCAAGCAAGATTATTGATTTTCTTCTTCTATCCAAAACCTTTCTTCTTTTCACATCAAGCAAGATTATTGATTTTCTTCTTCTATCTAAAACTTTTCATCCTTTCACATCCAGCAAGATTATTGATTTTCTTCTTCTATCCAAAACTTTTCATCTTTTCACATCAAGCAAGATTATTGATTTTCTTCTTCTATCTAAAACTTCTCATCTTTTCACATCAAGCAAGATTATTGATTTTCTTCTTCTATCCAAAACTTTTCATCTTTTCACATCAAGCAAGATTATTGATTTTCTTCTTCTATCTAAAACTTTTCATCTTTTCACATCCAGCAAGATTATTGATTTTCTTCTTCTATCTAAAACTTTTCATCTTTTCACATCCAGCAAGATTATTGATTTTCTTCTTCTATCCAAAACTTTTCATCTTTTCACATCCAGCAAGATTATTGATTTTCTTCTTCTATCCAAAACTTTTCATCTTTTCACAATAAGCAAGATTATTGATTTTCTTCTTCTATCCAAAACTTTTCATCTTTTCACATCAAGCAAGATTATTGATTTTCTTCTTCTATCCAAAACTTTTCTTCTTTTCACATCAAGCAAGATTATTGATTTTCTTCTTCTATCTAAAACTTTTCATCTTTTCACATCCAGCAAGATTATTGATTTTCTTCTTCTATCTAAAACTTTTCATCTTTTCACATCAAGCAAGATTATTGATTTTCTTCTTCTATCCAAAACTTTTCATCTTTTCACATCAAGCAAGATTATTGATTTTCTTCTTCTATCCAAAACTTTTCTTCTTTTCACATCAAGCAAGATTATTGATTTTCCTCTTCTATCCAAAACTTTTCTTCTTTTCACATCAAGCAAGATTATTGATTTTCTTCTTCTATCTAAAACTTTTCATCTTTTCACATCAAGCAAGATTATTGATTTTCTTCTTCTATCCAAAACTTTTCATCTTTTCACATCCAGCAAGATTATTGATTTTCTTCTTCTATCTAAAACTTTTCATCTTTTCACATCCAGCAAGATTATTGATTTTCTTCTTCTATCCAAAACTTTTCATCTTTTCACATCAAGCAAGATTATTGATTTTCTTCTTCTATCCAAAACTTTTCTTCTTTTCACATCAAGCAAGATTATTGATTTTCTTCTTCTATCTAAAACTTTTCATCTTTTCACATCAAGCAAGATTATTGATTTTCTTCTTCTATCTAAAACTTTTCATCTTTTCACATCAAGCAAGATTATTGATTTTCTTCTTCTATCCAAAACTTTTCATCTTTTCACATCAAGCAAGATTATTGATTTTCTTCTTCTATCCAAAACTTTTCTTCTTTTCACATCAAGCAAGATTATTGATTTTCTTCTTCTATCTAAAACTTTTCATCTTTTCACATCCAGCAAGATGATTGATTTTCTTCTTCTATCCAAAACTTTTCATCTTTTCACATCAAGCAAGATTATTGATTTTCTTCTTCTATCTAAAATTTTTCATCTTTTCACATCAAGCAAGATTATTGATTTTCTTCTTCTATCCAAAACTTTTCATCTTTTCACATCAAGCAAGATTATTGATTTTCTTCTTCTATCTAAAACTTTTCATCTTTTCACATCCAGCAAGATTATTGATTTTCTTCTTCTATCTAAAACTTTTCATTTTTTCACATCCAGCAAGATTATTGATTTTCTTCTTCTATCCAAAACTTTTCATCTTTTCACATCCAGCAAGATTATTGATTTTCTTCTTCTATCCAAAAGTTTTCATCTTTTCACATCAAGCAAGATTATTGATTTTCTTCTTCTATCTAAAACTTTTCATCTTTTCACATCCAGCAAGATTATTGATTTTCTTCTTCTATCTAAAACTTTTCATTTTTTCACATCCAGCAAGATTTTTGATTTTCTTCTTCTATCTAAAACTTTTCATCTTTTCACATCAAGCAAGATTATTGATTTTCTTCTTCTATCCAAAACTTTTCATCTTTTCACATCAAGCAAGATTATTGATTTTCTTCTTCTATCCAAAACTTTTCTTCTTTTCACATCAAGCAAGATTATTGATTTTCCTCTTCTATCCAAAACTTTTCTTCTTTTCACATCAAGCAAGATTATTGATTTTCTTCTTCTATCTAAAACTTTTCATCTTTTCACATCAAGCAAAATTATTGATTTTCTTCTTCTATCCAAAACTTTTCATCTTTTCACATCCAGCAAGATTATTGATTTTCTTCTTCTATCTAAAACTTTTCATCTTTTCACATCAAGCAAGATTATTGATTTTCTTCTTCTATCCAAAACTTTTCTTCTTTTCACATCAAGCAAGATTATTGATTTTCTTCTTCTATCCAAAACTTATCATCTTTTCACATCCAGCAAGATTATTGATTTTCTTCTTCTATCTAAAACTTTTCATCTTTTCACATCAAGCAAGATTATTGATTTTCTTCTTCTATCCAAAACTTTTCATCTTTTCACATCAAGCAAGATTATTGATTTTCTTCTTCTATCCAAAACCTTTCTTCTTTTCACATTAAGCAAGATTATTGATTTTCTTCTTCTATCTAAAACTTTTCATCTTTTCACATCCAGCAAGATTATTGATTTTCTTCTTCTATCCAAAACTTTTCATCTTTTCACATCAAGCAAGATTATTGATTTTCTTCTTCTATCTAAAACTTTTCATCTTTTCACATCAAGCAAGATTATTGATTTTCTTCTTCTATCCAAAACCTTTCTTCTTTTCACATCAAGCAAGATTATTGATTTTCTTCTTCTATCCAAAACTTTTCTTCCTTTCACATCAAGCAAGATTATTGATTTTCTTCTTCTATCCAAAACTTTTCATCTTTTCTCATCCAGCAAGATTATTGATTTTCTTCTTCTATCTAAAACTTTTCATCTTTTCACATCAAGCAAGATTATTGATTTTCTTCTTCTATCCAAAACTTTTCATCTTTTCACATCAAGCAAGATTATTGATTTTCATCTTCTATCCAAAACCTTTCTTCTTTTCACATCAAGCAAGATTATTTTTTTTCTTCTTCTATCTAAAACTTTTCATCTTTTCACATCCAGCAAGATTATTGATTTTCTTCTTCTATCCAAAACTTTTCATCTTTTCACATCAAGCAAGATTATTGATTTTCTTCTTCTATCTAAAACTTTTCATCTTTTCACATCAAGCAAGATTATTGATTTTCTTCTTCTATCCAAAGCTTTTCATCTTTTCACATCAAGCAAGATTATTGATTTTCTTCTTCTATCTAAAACTTTTCATCTTTTCACATCCAGCAAGATTATTGATTTTCTTCTTCTATCTAAAACTTTTCATCCTTTCACATCCAGCAAGATTATTGATTTTCTTCTTCTATCTAAAACTTTTCATCTTTTCACATCAAGCAAGATTATTGATTTTCTTCTTCTATCTAAAACTTTTCATCTTTTCACATCAAGCAAGATTATTGATTTTCTTCTTCTATCCAAAACTTTTCATCTTTTCACATCAAGCAAGATTATTGATTTTCTTCTTCTATCCAAAACTTTTCTTCTTTTCACATCAAGCAAGATTATTGATTTTCTTCTTCTATCTAAAACTTTTCATCTTTTCACATCCAGCAAGATTATTGATTTTCTTCTTCTATCCAAAACTTTTCATCTTTTCACATCAAGCAAGATTATTGATTTTCTTCTTCTATCTAAAACTTTTCATCTTTTCACATCAAGCAAGATTATTGATTTTCTTCTTCTATCTAAAACTTTTCATCTTTTCACATCAAGCAAGATTATTGATTTTCTTCTTCTATCCAAAACTTTTCATCTTTTCACATCAAGCAAGATTATTGATTTTCTTCTTCTATCCAAAACTTTTCTTCTTTTCACATCAAGCAAGATTATTGATTTTCTTCTTCTATCTAAAACTTTTCATCTTTTCACATCATGCAAGATTATTGATTTTCTTCTTCTATCCAAAACTTTTCATCTTTTCACATCAAGCAAGATTATTGATTTTCTTCTTCTATGCAAAACTTTTCATCTTTTCACATCAAGCAAGATTATTGATTTTCTTCTTCTATCCAAAACTTTTCTTCTTTTCACATCAAGCAAGATTATTGATTTTCTTCTTCTATCTAAAACTTTTCATCTTTTTACATCCAGCAAGATTATTGATTTTCTTCTTATATCTAAAACTTTTCATCTTTTCACATCAAGCAAGATTATTGATTTTCTTCTTCTATCCAAAACTTTTCATCTTTTCACATCAAGCAAGATTATTGATTTTCTTCTTCTATCCAAAACTTTTCTTCTTTTCACATCAAGCAAGACTATTGATTTTCTTCTTCTATCTAAAACTTTTCATCTTTTCACATCCAGCAAGATTATTGATTTTCTTCTTCTATCCAAAACTTTTCATCTTTTCACATCAAGCAAGATTATTGATTTTCTTCTTCTATCTAAAACTTTTCATCTTTTCACATCAAGCAAGATTATTGATTTTCTTCTTCTATCTAAAACTTTTCATCTTTTCACATCAAGCAAGATTATTGATTTTCTTCTTCTATCTAAAACTTTTCATCTTTTCACATCAAGCAAGATTATTGATTTTCTTCTTCTATCTAAAACTTTTCATCTTTTCACATCAAGCAAGATTATTGATTTTCTTCTTCTATCCAAAACTTTTCATCTTTTCACATCAAGCAAGATTATTGATTTTCTTCTTCTATCCAAAACTTTTCTTCTTTTCACATCAAGCAAGATTATTGATTTTCTTCTTCTATCTAAAACTTTTCATCTTTTCACATCCAGCAAGATTTTTGATTTTCTTCTACTATCCAAATCTTTTCATCTTTTCACATCAAGCAAGATTATTGATTTTCTTCTTCTATCCAAAACTTTTCATCTTTTCACATCAAGCAAGATTATTGATTTTCTTCTTCTATCCAAAACTTTTCTTCTTTTCACATCAAGCAAGATTATTGATTTTCTTCTTGTATCTAAAACTTTTCATCTTTTCACATCCAGCAAGATTATTGATTTTCTTCTTCTATCCAAAACTTTTCATCTTTTCACATCAAGCAAGATTATTTATTTTCTTCTTCTATCCAAAACTTTTCTTCTTTTCAAATCAAGCAAGATTATTGATTTTCTTCTTCTATCCAAAACTTTTCATCTTTTCACATCAAGCAAGATTATTGATTTTCTTCTTCTATCCAAAACTTTTCTTCTTTTCACATCAAGCAAGATTATTGATTTTCTTCTTCTATCTAAAACTTTTCATCTTTTCACATCCAGCAAGATTATTGATTTTCTTCTTCTATCTAAAACTTTTCATCTTTTCACATCAAGCAAGATTATTGATTTTCTTCTTCTATCCAAAACTTTTCATCTTTTCACATCAAGCAAGATTATTGATTTTCTTCTTCTATCCAAAACTTTTCTTCTTTTCACATCAAGCAAGATTATTGATTTTCCTCTTCTATCCAAAACTTTTCTTCTTTTCACATCAAGCAAGATTATTGATTTTCTTCTTCTATCTAAAACTTTTCATCTTTTCACATCAAGCAAGATTATTGATTTTCTTCTTCTATCCAAAACTTTTCATCTTTTCACATCCAGCAAGATTATTGATTTTCTTCTTCTATCTAAAACTTTTCATCTTTTCACATCAAGCAAGATTATTGATTTTCTTCTTCTATCCAAAACTTTTCTTCTTTTCACATCAAGCAAGATTATTGATTTTCTTCTTCTATCTAAAACTTTTCATTTTTTCACATCCAGCAAGATTATTGATTTTCTTCTTCTATCTAAAACTTTTCATCTTTTCACATCAAGCAAGATTATTGATTTTCTTCTTCTATCCAAAACTTTTCATCTTTTCACATCAAGCAAGATTATTGATTTTCTTCTTCTATCCAAAACTTTTCTTCTTTTCACATCAAGCAAGATTATTGATTTTCTTCTTCTATCTAAAACTTTTCATCTTTTCACATCCAGCAAGATTATTGATTTTCTTCTTCTATCCAAAACTTTTCATCTTTTCACATCAAGCAAGATTATTGATTTTCTTCTTCTATCTAAAACTTTTCATCTTTTCACATCAAGCAAGATTATTGATTTTCTTCTTCTATCCAAAACTTTTCATCTTTTCACATCAAGCAAGATTATTGATTTTCTTCTTATATCTAAAACTTTTCATCTTTTCACATCAAGCAAGATTATTGATTTTCTTCTTCTATCTAAAACTTTTCATCTTTTCACATCCAGCAAGATTATTGATTTTCTTCTTCTATCCAAAACTTTTCATCTTTTCACATCCAGCAAGATTATTGATTTTCTTCTTCTATCCAAAAGTTTTCATCTTTTCACATCAAGCAAGATTATTGGTTTTCTTCTTCTATCTAAAACTTTTCATCTTTTCACATCCAGCAAGATTATTGATTTTCTTCTTCTATCTAAAACTTTTCATCTTTTCACATCAGGCAAGATTATTGATTTTCTTCTTCTATCTAAAACTTTTCATCTTTTCACATCAAGCAAGATTATTGATTTTCTTCTTCTATCCAAAACTTTTCATCTTTTCACATCAAGCAAGATTATTGATTTTCTTCTTCTATCCAAAACTTTTCTTCTTTTCACATCAAGCAAGATTATTGATTTTCTTCTTCTATCTAAAACTTTTCATCTTTTCACATCAAGCAAGATTATTGATTTTCTTCTTCTATCCAAAACTTTTCATCTTTTCACATCCCGCAAGATTATTGATTTTCTTCTTCTATCTAAAACTTTTCATCTTTTCACATCAAGCAAGATTATTGATTTTCTTCTTCTATTTAAAACTTTTCTTCTTTTCACATCAAGCAAGATTATTGATTTTCTTCTTCTATCCAAAACTTTTCATCTTTTCACATCCAGCAAGATTATTGATTTTCTTCTTCTATCTAAAACTTTTCATCTTTTCACATCAAGCAAGATTATTGATTTTCTTCTTCTATCCAAAACTTTTCATCTTTTCACATCAAGCAAGATTATTGATTTTCTTCTTCTATCCAAAACCTTTCTTCTTTTCACATCAAGCAAGATTATTGATTTTCTTCTATCTAAAACTTTTCATCTTTTCACATCCAGCAAGATTATTGATTTTCTTCTTCTATCCAAAACTTTTCATCTTTTCACATCAAGCAAGATTATTGATTTTCTTCTTCTATCTAAAACTTTTCATCTTTTCACATCCAGCAAGATTATTGATTTTCTTCTTCTATCCAAAACTTTTCATCTTTTCACATCAAGCAAGATTATTGATTTTCTTCTTCTATCTAAAACTTTTCATCTTTTCACATCCAGCAAGATTATTGATTTTCTTCTTCTATCTAAAACTTTTCATCTTTTCACATCCAGCAAGAATATTGATTTTCTTCTTCTATCCAAAACTTTTCATCTTTTCACATCCAGCAAGATTATTGATTTTCTTCTTCTATCCAAAACTTTTCATCTTTTCACATCAAGCAAGATTATTGATTTTCTTCTTCTATCCAAAACTTTTCATCTTCTCACATCAAGCAAGATTATTGATTTTCTTCTTCTATCCAAAACTTTTCATCTTTTCACATCCAGCAAGATTATTGATTTTCTTCTTCTATCTAAAACTTTTCATCTTTTCACATCAAGGAAGATTATTGATTTTCTTCTTCTATCTAAAACTTTTCATCTTCTCACATCAAGCAAGATTATTGATTTTCTTCTTCTATCTAAAACTTTTCATCTTCTCACATCAAGCAAGATTATTGATTTTCTTCTTCTATCCAAAACTTTTCATCTTTTCACATCCAGCAAGATTATTGATTTTCTTCTTCTATCCAAAACTTTTCATCTTTCCACATCAAGCAAGATTATTGATTTTCTTCTTCTATCCAAAACTTTTCATCTTTTCACATCAAGCAAGATTATTGATTTTCTTCTTCTATCCAAAACTTTTCTTCTTTTCACATCAAGCAAGATTATTGATTTTCTTCTTCTATCCAAAACTTTTCATCTTTTCACATCCAGCAAGATTATTGATTTTCTTCTTCTATCCAAAACTTTTCATCTTTTCACATCAAGCAAGATTATTGATTTTCTTCTTCTATCCAAAACTTTTCATCTTTTCACATCAAGCAAGATTATTGATTTTCTTCTTCTATCCAAAACTTTTCTTCTTTTCACATCAAGCAAGATTATTGATTTTCTTCTTCTATCTAAAACTTTTCATCTTTTCACATCCAGCAAGATTATTGATTTTCTTCTTCTATCCAAAACTTTTCATCTTTTCACATCAAGCAAGATTATTTATTTTCTTCTTCTATCCAAAACTTTTCTTCTTTTCACATCAAGCAAGATTATTGATTTTCTTCTTCTATCCAAAACTTTTCATCTTTTCACATCAAGCAAGATTATTGATTTTCTTCTTCTATCCAAAACTTTTCATCTTTTCACATCAAGCAAGATTATTGATTTTCTTCTTCTATCCAAAACTTTTCATCTTTTCACATCAAGCAAGATTATTGATTTTCTTCTTCTATCCAAAACTTTTCTTCTTTTCACATCAAGCAAGATTATTGATTTTCTTCTTCTATCTAAAACTTTTCATCTTTTCACATCCAGCAAGATTATTGATTTTCTTCTTCTATCCAAAACTTTTCATCTTTTCACATCAAGCAAGATTATTTATTTTCTTCTTCTATCCAAAACTTTTCTTCTTTTCACATCAAGCAAGATTATTGATTTTCTTCTTCTATCCAAAACTTTTCATCTTTTCACATCAAGCAAGATTATTGATTTTCTTCTTCTATCCAAAACTTTTCTTCTTTTCACATCAAGCAAGATTATTGATTTTCTTCTTCTATCTAAAACTTTTCATCTTTTCACATCCAGCAAGATTATTGATTTTCTTCTTCTATCTAAAACTTTTCATCTTTTCACATCAAGCAAGATTATTGATTTTCTTCTTCTATCCAAAACTTTTCATCTTTTCACATCAAGCAAGATTATTGATTTTCTTCTTCTATCCAAAACTTTTCTTCTTTTCACATCAAGCAAGAGTATTGATTTTCCTCTTCTATCCAAAACTTTTCATCTTTTCACATCAAGCAAGATTATTGATTTTCTTCTTCTATCTAAAACTTTTCATCTTTTCACATCCAGCAAGATTATTGATTTTCTTCTTCTATCCAAAACTTTTCATCTTTTCACATCAAGCAAGATTATTGATTTTCTTCTTCTATCTAAAACTTTTCATCTTTTCACATCAAGCAAGATTATTGATTTTCTTCTTCTATCCAAAACTTTTCATCTTTTCACATCAAGCAAGATTATTGATTTTCTTCTTATATCTAAAACTTTTCATCTTTTCACATCAAGCAAGATTATTGATTTTCTTCTTCTATCTAAAACTTTTCATCTTTTCACATCCAGCAAGATTATTGATTTTCTTCTTCTATCCAAAACTTTTCATCTTTTCACATCCAGCAAGATTATTGATTTTCTTCTTCTATCCAAAAGTTTTCATCTTTTCACATCAAGCAAGATTATTGGTTTTCTTCTTCTATCTAAAACTTTTCATCTTTTCACATCCAGCAAGATTATTGATTTTCTTCTTCTATCTAAAACTTTTCATCTTTTCACATCAGGCAAGATTATTGATTTTCTTCTTCTATCTAAAACTTTTCATCTTTTCACATCAAGCAAGATTATTGATTTTCTTCTTCTATCCAAAACTTTTCATCTTTTCACATCAAGCAAGATTATTGATTTTCTTCTTCTATCCAAAACTTTTCTTCTTTTCACATCAAGCAAGATTATTGATTTTCTTCTTCTATCTAAAACTTTTCATCTTTTCACATCAAGCAAGATTATTGATTTTCTTCTTCTATCCAAAACTTTTCATCTTTTCACATCCCGCAAGATTATTGATTTTCTTCTTCTATCTAAAACTTTTCATCTTTTCACATCAAGCAAGATTATTGATTTTCTTCTTCTATTTAAAACTTTTCTTCTTTTCACATCAAGCAAGATTATTGATTTTCTTCTTCTATCCAAAACTTTTCATCTTTTCACATCCAGCAAGATTATTGATTTTCTTCTTCTATCTAAAACTTTTCATCTTTTCACATCAAGCAAGATTATTGATTTTCTTCTTCTATCCAAAACTTTTCATCTTTTCACATCAAGCAAGATTATTGATTTTCTTCTTCTATCCAAAACCTTTCTTCTTTTCACATCAAGCAAGATTATTGATTTTCTTCTATCTAAAACTTTTCATCTTTTCACATCCAGCAAGATTATTGATTTTCTTCTTCTATCCAAAACTTTTCATCTTTTCACATCAAGCAAGATTATTGATTTTCTTCTTCTATCTAAAACTTTTCATCTTTTCACATCCAGCAAGATTATTGATTTTCTTCTTCTATCCAAAACTTTTCATCTTTTCACATCAAGCAAGATTATTGATTTTCTTCTTCTATCTAAAACTTTTCATCTTTTCACATCCAGCAAGATTATTGATTTTCTTCTTCTATCTAAAACTTTTCATCTTTTCACATCCAGCAAGAATATTGATTTTCTTCTTCTATCCAAAACTTTTCATCTTTTCACATCCAGCAAGATTATTGATTTTCTTCTTCTATCCAAAACTTTTCATCTTTTCACATCAAGCAAGATTATTGATTTTCTTCTTCTATCCAAAACTTTTCATCTTCTCACATCAAGCAAGATTATTGATTTTCTTCTTCTATCCAAAACTTTTCATCTTTTCACATCCAGCAAGATTATTGATTTTCTTCTTCTATCTAAAACTTTTCATCTTTTCACATCAAGGAAGATTATTGATTTTCTTCTTCTATCTAAAACTTTTCATCTTCTCACATCAAGCAAGATTATTGATTTTCTTCTTCTATCTAAAACTTTTCATCTTCTCACATCAAGCAAGATTATTGATTTTCTTCTTCTATCCAAAACTTTTCATCTTTTCACATCCAGCAAGATTATTGATTTTCTTCTTCTATCCAAAACTTTTCATCTTTCCACATCAAGCAAGATTATTGATTTTCTTCTTCTATCCAAAACTTTTCATCTTTTCACATCAAGCAAGATTATTGATTTTCTTCTTCTATCCAAAACTTTTCTTCTTTTCACATCAAGCAAGATTATTGATTTTCTTCTTCTATCCAAAACTTTTCATCTTTTCACATCCAGCAAGATTATTGATTTTCTTCTTCTATCCAAAACTTTTCATCTTTTCACATCAAGCAAGATTATTGATTTTCTTCTTCTATCCAAAACTTTTCATCTTTTCACATCAAGCAAGATTATTGATTTTCTTCTTCTATCCAAAACTTTTCTTCTTTTCACATCAAGCAAGATTATTGATTTTCTTCTTCTATCTAAAACTTTTCATCTTTTCACATCCAGCAAGATTATTGATTTTCTTCTTCTATCCAAAACTTTTCATCTTTTCACATCAAGCAAGATTATTTATTTTCTTCTTCTATCCAAAACTTTTCTTCTTTTCACATCAAGCAAGATTATTGATTTTCTTCTTCTATCCAAAACTTTTCATCTTTTCACATCAAGCAAGATTATTGATTTTCTTCTTCTATCCAAAACTTTTCATCTTTTCACATCAAGCAAGATTATTGATTTTCTTCTTCTATCCAAAACTTTTCATCTTTTCACATCAAGCAAGATTATTGATTTACTTCTTCTATCCAAAACTTTTCTTCTTTTCACATCAAGCAAGATTATTGATTTTCTTCTTCTATCTAAAACTTTTCATCTTTTCACATCCAGCAAGATTATTGATTTTCTTCTTCTATCCAAAACTTTTCATCTTTTCACATCAAGCAAGATTATTTATTTTCTTCTTCTATCCAAAACTTTTCTTCTTTTCACATCAAGCAAGATTATTGATTTTCTTCTTCTATCCAAAACTTTTCATCTTTTCACATCAAGCAAGATTATTGATTTTCTTCTTCTATCCAAAACTTTTCTTCTTTTCACATCAAGCAAGATTATTGATTTTCTTCTTCTATCTAAAACTTTTCATCTTTTCACATCCAGCAAGATTATTGATTTTCTTCTTCTATCTAAAACTTTTCATCTTTTCACATCAAGCAAGATTATTGATTTTCTTCTTCTATCCAAAACTTTTCATCTTTTCACATCAAGCAAGATTATTGATTTTCTTCTTCTATCCAAAACTTTTCTTCTTTTCACATCAAGCAAGAGTATTGATTTTCCTCTTCTATCCAAAACTTTTCATCTTTTCACATCAAGCAAGATTATTGATTTTCTTCTTCTATCCAAAACTTTTCATCTTTTCACATCCAGCAAGATTATTGATTTTCTTCTTCTATCTAAAACTTTTCATCTTTTCACATCCAGCAAGATTATTGATTTTCTTCTTCTATCCAAAACTTTTCATCTTTTCACATCAAGCAAGATTATTGATTTTCTTCTTCTATCCAAAACTTTTCTTCTTTTCACATCAAGCAAGATTATTGATTTTCTTCTTCTATCTAAAAGTTTTCATCTTTTCACATCCAGAAAGATTATTGATTTTCTTCTTCTATCTAAAACTTTTCATCTTTTCACATCAAGCAAGATTATTGATTTTCTTCTTCTATCCAAAACTTTTCATCTTTTCACATCAAGCAAGATTATTGATTTTCTTCTTCTATCCAAAACTTTTCTTCTTTTCACATCAAGCAAGATTATTGATTTTCTTCTTCTATCTAAAACTTTTCATCTTTTCACATCAAGCAAGATTATTGATTTTCTTCTTCTATCCAAAACTTTTCATCTTTTCACATCAAGCAAGATTATTGATTTTCTTCTTCTATCTAAAACTTTTCATCTTTTCACATCAAGCAAGATTATTGATTTTCTTCTTCTATCCAAAACTTTTCATCTTTTCACATCAAGTAAGATTATTGATTTTCTTCTTCTATCTAAAACTTTTCATCTTTTCACATCCAGCAAGATTATTGATTTTCTTCTTCTATCTAAAACTTTTCATCTTTTCACATCAAGCAAGATTATTGATTTTCTTCTTCTATCCAAAACTTTTCATCTTTTCACATCCAGCAAGATTATTGATTTTCTTCTTCTATCCAAAACTTTTCATCTTTTCACATCAAGCAAGATTATTGATTTTCTTCTTCTATCCAAAACTTTTCATCTTTTCACATCAAGCAAGATTATTGATTTTCTTCTTCTATCTAAAACTTTTCATCTTTTCACATCAAGCAAGATTATTGATTTTCTTCTTCTATCTAAAACTTTTCATCTTTTCACATCAAGCAAGATTATTGATTTTCTTCTTCTATCCAAAACTTTTCATCTTTTCACATCAAGCAAGATTATTGATTTTCTTCTTCTATCTAAAACTTTTCCTCTTTTCACATCCAGCAAGATTTTTGATTTTCTTCTTCTATCCAAATCTTTTCATCTTTTCACATCAAGCAAGATTATTGATTTTCTTCTTCTATCCAAAACTTTTCATCTTTTCACATCAAGCAAGATTATTGATTTTCTTCTTCTATCCAAAACTTTTCTTCTTTTCACATCAAGCAAGATTATTGATTTTCTTCTTGTATCTAAAACTTTTCATCTTTTCACATCCAGCAAGATTATTGTTTTTCTTCTTCTATCCAAAACTTTTCATCTTTTCACATCAAGCAAGATTATTTATTTTCTTCTTCTATCCAAAACTTTTCTTCTTTTCACATCAAGCAAGATTATTGATTTTCTTCTTCTATCCAAAACTTTTCATCTTTTCACATCAAGCAAGATTATTGATTTTCTTCTTCTATCCAAAACTTTTCTTCTTTTCACATCAAGCAAGATTATTGATTTTCTTCTTCTATCTAAAACTTTTCATCTTTTCACATCCAGCAAGATTATTGATTTTCTTCTTCTATCTAAAAATTTTCATCTTTTCACATCAAGCAAGATTATTGATTTTCTTCTTTTATCCAAAACTTTTCATCTTTTCACATCAAGCAAGATTATTGATTTTCTTCTTCTATCCAAAACTTTTCTTCTTTTCACATCAAGCAAGATTATTGATTTTCCTCTTCTATCCAAAACTTTTCTTCTTTTCACATCAAGCAAGATTATTGATTTTCTTCTTCTATCTAAAACTTTTCATCTTTTCACATCAAGCAAGATTATTGATTTTCTTCTTCTTTCCAAAACTTTTCATCTTTTCACATCCAGCAAGATTATTGATTTTCTTCTTCTATCTAAAACTTTTCATCTTTTCACATCCAGCAAGATTATTGATTTTCTTCTTCTATCCAAAACTTTTCATCTTTTCACATCAAGCAAGATTATTGATTTTCTTCTTCTATCCAAAACTTTTCTTCTTTTCACATCAAGCAAGATTATTGATTTTCTTCTTCTATCTAAAACTTTTCATCTTTTCACATCAAGCAAGATTATTGATTTTCTTCTTCTATCTAAAACTTTTCATCTTTTCACATCAAGCAAGATTATTGATTTTCTTCTTCTATCCAAAACTTTTCATCTTTTCACATCAAGCAAGATTATTGATTTTCTTCTTCTATCCAAAACTTTTCTTCTTTTCACATCAAGCAAGATTATTGATTTTCTTCTTCTATCTAAAACTTTTCATCTTTTCACATCCAGCAAGATTATTGATTTTCTTCTTCTATCCAAAACTTTTCATCTTTTCACATCAAGCAAGATTATTGATTTTCTTCTTCTATCTAAAACTTTTCATCTTTTCACATCAAGCAAGATTATTGATTTTCTTCTTCTATCCAAAACTTTTCATCTTTTCACATCAAGCAAGATTATTGATTTTCTTCTTCTATCTAAAACTTTTCATCTTTTCACATCCAGCAAGATTATTGATTTTCTTCTTCTATCTAAAACTTTTCATCTTTTCACATCCAGCAAGATTATTGATATTCTTCTTCTATCCAAAACTTTTCATCTTTTCACATCCAGCAAGATTATTGATTTCTTCTTCTATCCAAAAGTTTTCATCTTTTCACATCAAGCAAGATTATTGATTTTCTTCTTCTATCCAAAACTTTTCTTCTTTTCACATCAAGCAAGATTATTGATTTTCCTCTTCTATCCAAAACTTTTCTTCTTTTCACATCAAGCAAGATTATTGATTTTCTTCTTCTATCTAAAACTTTTCATCTTTTCACATCAAGCAAGATTATTGATTTTCTTCTTCTATCCAAAACTTTTCATCTTTTCACATCCAGCAAGATTATTGATTTTCTTCTTCTATCTAAAACTTTTCATCTTTTCACATCAAGCAAGATTATTGATTTTCTTCTTCTATCCAAAACTTTTCATCTTTTCACATCCAGCAAGATTATTGATTTTCTTCTTCTATCTAAAACTTTTCATCTTTTCACATCAAGCAAGATTATTGATTTTCTTCTTCTATCCAAAACTTTTCATCTTTTCACATCAAGCAAGATTATTGATTTTCTTCTTCTATCCAAAACTTTTCATCTTTTCACATCAAGCAAGATTATTGATTTTCTTCTTCTATCCAAAACTTTTCATCTTTTCACATCAAGCAAGATTATTGATTTTCTTCTTCTATCCAAAACTTTTCTTCTTTTCACATCAAGCAAGATTATTGATTTTCTTCTTCTATCTAAAACTTTTCATCTTTTCACATCCAGCAAGATTATTGATTTTCTTCTTCTATCCAAAACTTTTCATCTTTTCACATCAAGCAAGATTATTTATTTTCTTCTTCTATCCAAAACTTTTCTTCTTTTCACATCAAGCAAGATTATTGATTTTCTTCTTCTATCCAAAACTTTTCATCTTTTCACATCAAGCAAGATTATTGATTTTCTTCTTCTATCCAAAACTTTTCTTCTTTTCACATCAAGCAAGATTATTGATTTTCTTCTTCTATCTAAAACTTTTCATCTTTTCACATCCAGCAAGATTATTGATTTTCTTCTTCTATCTAAAACTTTTCATCTTTTCACATCAAGCAAGATTATTGATTTTCTTCTTCTATCCAAAACTTTTCATCTTTTCACATCAAGCAAGATTATTGATTTTCTTCTTCTATCCAAAACTTTTCTTCTTTTCACATCAAGCAAGAGTATTGATTTTCCTCTTCTATCCAAAACTTTTCATCTTTTCACATCAAGCAAGATTATTGATTTTCTTCTTCTATCCAAAACTTTTCATCTTTTCACATCCAGCAAGATTATTGATTTTCTTCTTCTATCTAAAACTTTTCATCTTTTCACATCCAGCAAGATTATTGATTTTCTTCTTCTATCCAAAACTTTTCATCTTTTCACATCAAGCAAGATTATTGATTTTCTTCTTCTATCCAAAACTTTTCTTCTTTTCACATCAAGCAAGATTATTGATTTTCTTCTTCTATCTAAAAGTTTTCATCTTTTCACATCCAGAAAGATTATTGATTTTCTTCTTCTATCTAAAACTTTTCATCTTTTCACATCAAGCAAGATTATTGATTTTCTTCTTCTATCCAAAACTTTTCATCTTTTCACATCAAGCAAGATTATTGATTTTCTTCTTCTATCCAAAACTTTTCTTCTTTTCACATCAAGCAAGATTATTGATTTTCTTCTTCTATCTAAAACTTTTCATCTTTTCACATCAAGCAAGATTATTGATTTTCTTCTTCTATCCAAAACTTTTCATCTTTTCACATCAAGCAAGATTATTGATTTTCTTCTTCTATCTAAAACTTTTCATCTTTTCACATCAAGCAAGATTATTGATTTTCTTCTTCTATCCAAAACTTTTCATCTTTTCACATCAAGTAAGATTATTGATTTTCTTCTTCTATCTAAAACTTTTCATCTTTTCACATCCAGCAAGATTATTGATTTTCTTCTTCTATCTAAAACTTTTCATCTTTTCACATCAAGCAAGATTATTGATTTTCTTCTTCTATCCAAAACTTTTCATCTTTTCACATCCAGCAAGATTATTGATTTTCTTCTTCTATCCAAAACTTTTCATCTTTTCACATCAAGCAAGATTATTGATTTTCTTCTTCTATCCAAAACTTTTCATCTTTTCACATCAAGCAAGATTATTGATTTTCTTCTTCTATCTAAAACTTTTCATCTTTTCACATCAAGCAAGATTATTGATTTTCTTCTTCTATCTAAAACTTTTCATCTTTTCACATCAAGCAAGATTATTGATTTTCTTCTTCTATCCAAAACTTTTCATCTTTTCACATCAAGCAAGATTATTGATTTTCTTCTTCTATCTAAAACTTTTCCTCTTTTCACATCCAGCAAGATTTTTGATTTTCTTCTTCTATCCAAATCTTTTCATCTTTTCACATCAAGCAAGATTATTGATTTTCTTCTTCTATCCAAAACTTTTCATCTTTTCACATCAAGCAAGATTATTGATTTTCTTCTTCTATCCAAAACTTTTCTTCTTTTCACATCAAGCAAGATTATTGATTTTCTTCTTGTATCTAAAACTTTTCATCTTTTCACATCCAGCAAGATTATTGTTTTTCTTCTTCTATCCAAAACTTTTCATCTTTTCACATCAAGCAAGATTATTTATTTTCTTCTTCTATCCAAAACTTTTCTTCTTTTCACATCAAGCAAGATTATTGATTTTCTTCTTCTATCCAAAACTTTTCATCTTTTCACATCAAGCAAGATTATTGATTTTCTTCTTCTATCCAAAACTTTTCTTCTTTTCACATCAAGCAAGATTATTGATTTTCTTCTTCTATCTAAAACTTTTCATCTTTTCACATCCAGCAAGATTATTGATTTTCTTCTTCTATCTAAAAATTTTCATCTTTTCACATCAAGCAAGATTATTGATTTTCTTCTTTTATCCAAAACTTTTCATCTTTTCACATCAAGCAAGATTATTGATTTTCTTCTTCTATCCAAAACTTTTCTTCTTTTCACATCAAGCAAGATTATTGATTTTCCTCTTCTATCCAAAACTTTTCTTCTTTTCACATCAAGCAAGATTATTGATTTTCTTCTTCTATCTAAAACTTTTCATCTTTTCACATCAAGCAAGATTATTGATTTTCTTCTTCTTTCCAAAACTTTTCATCTTTTCACATCCAGCAAGATTATTGATTTTCTTCTTCTATCTAAAACTTTTCATCTTTTCACATCCAGCAAGATTATTGATTTTCTTCTTCTATCCAAAACTTTTCATCTTTTCACATCAAGCAAGATTATTGATTTTCTTCTTCTATCCAAAACTTTTCTTCTTTTCACATCAAGCAAGATTATTGATTTTCTTCTTCTATCTAAAACTTTTCATCTTTTCACATCAAGCAAGATTATTGATTTTCTTCTTCTATCTAAAACTTTTCATCTTTTCACATCAAGCAAGATTATTGATTTTCTTCTTCTATCCAAAACTTTTCATCTTTTCACATCAAGCAAGATTATTGATTTTCTTCTTCTATCCAAAACTTTTCTTCTTTTCACATCAAGCAAGATTATTGATTTTCTTCTTCTATCTAAAACTTTTCATCTTTTCACATCCAGCAAGATTATTGATTTTCTTCTTCTATCCAAAACTTTTCATCTTTTCACATCAAGCAAGATTATTGATTTTCTTCTTCTATCTAAAACTTTTCATCTTTTCACATCAAGCAAGATTATTGATTTTCTTCTTCTATCCAAAACTTTTCATCTTTTCACATCAAGCAAGATTATTGATTTTCTTCTTCTATCTAAAACTTTTCATCTTTTCACATCCAGCAAGATTATTGATTTTCTTCTTCTATCTAAAACTTTTCATCTTTTCACATCCAGCAAGATTATTGATATTCTTCTTCTATCCAAAACTTTTCATCTTTTCACATCCAGCAAGATTATTGATTTTCTTCTTCTATCCAAAAGTTTTCATCTTTTCACATCAAGCAAGATTATTGATTTTCTTCTTCTATCCAAAACTTTTCTTCTTTTCACATCAAGCAAGATTATTGATTTTCCTCTTCTATCCAAAACTTTTCTTCTTTTCACATCAAGCAAGATTATTGATTTTCTTCTTCTATCTAAAACTTTTCATCTTTTCACATCAAGCAAGATTATTGATTTTCTTCTTCTATCCAAAACTTTTCATCTTTTCACATCCAGCAAGATTATTGATTTTCTTCTTCTATCTAAAACTTTTCATCTTTTCACATCAAGCAAGATTATTGATTTTCTTCTTCTATCCAAAACTTTTCATCTTTTCACATCCAGCAAGATTATTGATTTTCTTCTTCTATCTAAAACTTTTCATCTTTTCACATCAAGCAAGATTATTGATTTTCTTCTTCTATCCAAAACTTTTCATCTTTTCACATCAAGCAAGATTATTGATTTTCTTCTTCTATCCAAAACCTTTCTTCTTTTCACATCAAGCAAGATTATTGATTTTCTTCTTCTATCTAAAACATTTCATCTTTTCACATCCAGCAAGATTATTGATTTTCTTCTTCTATCCAAAACTTTTCATCTTTTCACATCAAGCAAGATTATTGATTTTCTTCTTCTATCTAAAACTTTTCATCTTTTCACATCCAGCAAGATTATTGATTTTCTTCTTCTATCCAAAACTTTTCATCTTTTCACATCAAGCAAGATTATTGATTTTCTTCTTCTATCTAAAACTTTTCATCTTTTCACATCCAGCAAGATTATTGATTTTCTTCTTCTATCTAAAACTTTTCATCTTTTCACATCCAGGAAGATTATTGATTTTCTTCTTCTATCCAAAACTTTTCATCTTTTCACATCCAGCAAGATTATTGATTTTCTTCTTCTATCCGAAACTTTTCATCTTTTCACATCAAGCAAGATTATTGATTTTCTTCTTCTATCCAAAACTTTTCATCTTTTCACATCAAGCAAGATTATTGATTTTCTTCTTCTATCCAAAACTTTTCTTCTTTTCACATCCAGCAAGATTATTGATTTTGTTCTTCTATCTAAAACTTTTCATCTTTTCACATCCAGCAAGATTATTGATTTTCTTCTTCTATCTAAAACTTTTCATCTTTTCACATCAAGGAAGATTATTGATTTTCTTCTTCTATCTAAAACTTTTCATCTTCTCACATCAAGCAAGATTATTGATTTTCTTCTTCTATCCAAAACTTTTCATCTTTTCACATCCAGCAAGATTATTGATTTTCTTCTTCTATCTAAAACTTTTCATCTTTTCACATCAAGCAAGATTATTGATTTTCTTCTTCTATCCAAAACTTTTCATCTTTTCACATCAAGCAAGATTATTGATTTTCTTCTTCTATCCAAAACTTTTCTTCTTTTCACATCAAGCAAGATTATTGATTTTCTTCTTCTATCCAAAACTTTTCATCTTTTCACATCCAGCAAGATTATTGATTTTCTTCTTCTATCCAAAACTTTTCATCTTTTCACATCCAGCAAGATTATTGATTTTCTTCTTCTATCCAAAACTTTTCATCTTTTCACATCAAGCAAGATTATTGATTTTCTTCTTCTATCCAAAACTTTTCTTCTTTTCACATCAAGCAAGATTATTGATTTTCTTCTTCTATCTAAAACTTTTCATCTTTTCACATCCAGCAAGATTATTGATTTTCCTCTTCTATCCAAAACTTTTCTTCTTTTCACATCAAGCAAGATTATCGATTTTCTTCTTCTATCTAAAACTTTTCATCTTTTCACATCAAGCAAGATTATTGATTTTCTTCTTCTATCCAAAACTTTTCATCTTTTCACATCCAGCAAGATTATTGATTTTCTTCTTCTATCTAAAACTTTTCATCTTTTCACATCAAGCAAGATTATTGATTTTCTTCTTCTATCCAAAACTTGTCATCTTTTCACATCCAGCAAGATTATTGATTTTCTTCTTCTATCTAAAACTTTTCATCTTTTCACATCAAGCAAGATTATTGATTTTCTTCTTCTATCCAAAACTTTTCATCTTTTCACATCCAGCAAGATTATTGATTTTCTTCTTCTATCCAAAACTTTTCTTCTTTTCACATCAAGCAAGATTATTGATTTTCTTCTTCTATCCAAAACTTTTCATCTTTTCACATCCAGCAAGATTATTGATTTTCTTCTTCTATCCAAAACTTTTCATCTTTTCACATCCAGCAAGATTATTGATTTTCTTCTTCTATCCAAAACTTTTCATCTTTTCACATCAAGCAAGATTATTGATTTTCTTCTTCTATCCAAAGCTTTTCTTCTTTTCACATCAAGCAAGATTATTGATTTTCTTCTTCTATCTAAAACTTTTCATCTTTTCACATCCAGCAAGATTATTGATTTTCCTCTTCTATCCAAAACTTTTCTTCTTTTCACATCAAGCAAGATTATTGATTTTCTTCTTCTATCTAAAACTTTTCATCCTTTCACATCAAACAAGATTATTGATTTTCTTCTTCTATCCAAAACTTTTCATCTTTTCACATCCAGCAAGATTATTGATTTTCTTCTTCTATCTAAAACTTTTCATCTTTTCACATCAAGCAAGATTATTGATTTTCTTCTTCTATCCAAAACTTTTCTTCTTTTCACATCAAGCAAGATTATTGATTTTCTTCTTCTATCCAAAACTTATCATCTTTTCACATCCAGCAAGATTATTGATTTTCTTCTTCTATCTAAAACTTTTCATCTTTTCACATCAAGCAAGATTATTGATTTTCTTCTTCTATCCAAAACTTTTCATCTTTTCACATCAAGCAAGATTATTGATTTTCTTCTTCTATCCAAAACCTTTCTTCTTTTCACATCAAGCAAGATTATTGATTTTCTTCTTCTATCTAAAACTTTTCATCTTTTCACATCCAGCAAGATTATTGATTTTCTTCTTCTATCCAAAACTTTTCATCTTTTCACATCAAGCAAGATTATTGATTTTCTTCTTCTATCTAAAACTTTTCATCTTTTCACATCAAGCAAGATTATTGATTTTCTTCTTCTATCCAAAACTTTTCTTCTTTTCACATCAAGCAAGATTATTGATTTTCTTCTTCTATCTAAAAATTTTCATCTTTTCACATCAAGCAAGATTATTGATTTTCTTCTTTTATCCAAAACTTTTCATCTTTTCACATCAAGCAAGATTATTGATTTTCTTCTTCTATCCAAAACTTTTCTTCTTTTCACATCAAGCAAGATTATTGATTTTCCTCTTCTATCCAAAACTTTTCTTCTTTTCACATCAAGCAAGATTATTGATTTTCTTCTTCTATCTAAAACTTTTCATCTTTTCACATCAAGCAAGATTATTGATTTTCTTCTTCTATCCAAAACTTTTCATCTTTTCACATCCAGCAAGATTATTGATTTTCTTCTTCTATCTAAAACTTTTCATCTTTTCACATCCAGCAAGATTATTGATTTTCTTCTTCTATCCAAAACTTTTCATCTTTTCACATCAAGCAAGATTATTGATTTTCTTCTTCTATCCAAAACTTTTCTTCTTTTCACATCAAGCAAGATTATTGATTTTCTTCTTCTATCTAAAACTTTTCATCTTTTCACATCGAGCAAGATTATTGATTTTCTTCTTCTATCTAAAACTTTTCATCTTTTCACATCAAGCAAGATTATTGATTTTCTTCTTCTATCCAAAACTTTTCATCTTTTCACATCAAGCAAGATTATTGATTTTCTTCTTCTATCCAAAACTTTTCTTCTTTTCACATCAAGCAAGATTATTGATTTTCTTCTTCTATCTAAAACTTTTCATCTTTTCACATCCAGCAAGATTATTGATTTTCTTCTTCTATCCAAAACTTTTCATCTTTTCACATCAAGCAAGATTATTGATTTTCTTCTTCTATCTAAAACTTTTCATCTTTTCACATCAAGCAAGATTATTGATTTTCTTCTTCTATCCAAAACTTTTCATCTTTTCACATCAAGCAAGATTATTGATTTTCTTCTTCTATCTAAAACTTTTCATCTTTTCACATCCAGCAAGATTATTGATTTTCTTCTTCTATCTAAAACTTTTCATCTTTTCACATCCAGCAAGATTATTGATTTTCTTCTTCTATCCAAAACTTTTCATCTTTTCACATCCAGCAAGATTATTGATTTTCTTCTTCTATCCAAAAGTTTTCATCTTTTCACATCAAGCAAGATTATTGATTTTCTTCTTCTATCCAAAACTTTTCTTCTTTTCACATCAAGCAAGATTATTGATTTTCCTCTTCTATCCAAAACTTTTCTTCTTTTCACATCAAGCAAGATTATTGATTTTCTTCTTCTATCTAAAACTTTTCATCTTTTCACATCAAGCAAGATTATTGATTTTCTTCTTCTATCCAAAACTTTTCATCTTTTCACATCCAGCAAGATTATTGATTTTCTTCTTCTATCTAAAACTTTTCATCTTTTCACATCAAGCAAGATTATTGATTTTCTTCTTCTATCCAAAACTTTTCTTCTTTTCACATCAAGCAAGATTATTGATTTTCTTCTTCTATCCAAAACTTTTCATCTTTTCACATCCAGCAAGATTATTGATTTTCTTCTTCTATCTAAAACTTTTCATCTTTTCACATCAAGCAAGATTATTGATTTTCTTCTTCTATCCAAAACTTTTCATCTTTTCACATCAAGCAAGATTATTGATTTTCTTCTTCTATCCAAAACCTTTCTTCTTTTCACATCAAGCAAGATTATTGATTTTCTTCTTCTATCTAAAACATTTCATCTTTTCACATCCAGCAAGATTATTGATTTTCTTCTTCTATCCAAAACTTTTCATCTTTTCACATCAAGCAAGATTATTGATTTTCTTCTTCTATCTAAAACTTTTCATCTTTTCACATCCAGCAAGATTATTGATTTTCTTCTTCTATCCAAAACTTTTCATCTTTTCACATCAAGCAAGATTATTGATTTTCTTCTTCTATCTAAAACTTTTCATCTTTTCACATCCAGCAAGATTATTGATTTTCTTCTTCTATCTAAAACTTTTCATCTTTTCACATCCAGGAAGATTATTGATTTTCTTCTTCTATCCAAAACTTTTCATCTTTTCACATCCAGCAAGATTATTGATTTTCTTCTTCTATCCGAAACTTTTCATCTTTTCACATCAAGCAAGATTATTGATTTTCTTCTTCTATCCAAAACTTTTCATCTTCTCACATCAAGCAAGATTATTGATTTTCTTCTTCTATCCAAAACTTTTCTTCTTTTCACATCCAGCAAGATTATTGATTTTGTTCTTCTATCTAAAACTTTTCATCTTTTCACATCCAGCAAGATTATTGATTTTCTTCTTCTATCTAAAACTTTTCATCTTTTCACATCAAGGAAGATTATTGATTTTCTTCTTCTATCTAAAACTTTTCATCTTCTCACATCAAGCAAGATTATTGATTTTCTTCTTCTATCCAAAACTTTTCATCTTTTCACATCCAGCAAGATTATTGATTTTCTTCTTCTATCGAAAACTTTTCATCTTTTCACATCAAGCAAGATTATTGATTTTCTTCTTCTATCCAAAACTTTTCATCTTTTCACATCAAGCAAGATTATTGATTTTCTTCTTCTATCCAAAACTTTTCTTCTTTTCACATCAAGCAAGATTATTGATTTTCTTCTTCTATCCAAAACTTTTCATCTTTTCACATCCAGCAAGATTATTGATTTTCTTCTTCTATCCAAAACTTTTCATCTTTTCACATCCAGCAAGATTATTGATTTTCTTCTTCTATCCAAAACTTTTCATCTTTTCACATCAAGCAAGATTATTGATTTTCTTCTTCTATCCAAAACTTTTCTTCTTTTCACATCAAGCAAGATTATTGATTTTCTTCTTCTATCTAAAACTTTTCATCTTTTCACATCCAGCAAGATTATTGATTTTCCTCTTCTATCCAAAACTTTTCTTCTTTTCACATCAAGCAAGATTATTGATTTTCTTCTTCTATCTAAAACTTTTCATCTTTTCACATCAAGCAAGATTATTGATTTTCTTCTTCTATCCAAAACTTTTCATCTTTTCACATCCAGCAAGATTATTGATTTTCTTCTTCTATCTAAAACTTTTCATCTTTTCACATCAAGCAAGATTATTGATTTTCTTCTTCTATCCAAAACTTTTCTTCTTTTCACATCAAGCAAGATTATTGATTTTCTTCTTCTATCCAAAACTTATCATCTTTTCACATCCAGCAAGATTATTGATTTTCTTCTTCTATCTAAAACTTTTCATCTTTTCACATCAAGCAAGATTATTGATTTTCTTCTTCTATCCAAAACTTTTCATCTTTTCACATCAAGCAAGATTATTGATTTTCTTCTTCTATCCAAAACTTTTCTTCTTTTCACATCAAGCAAGATTATTGATTTTCTTCTTCTATCCAAAACTTTTCATCTTTTCACATCCAGCAAGATTATTGATTTTCTTCTTCTATCCAAAACTTTTCATCTTTTCACATCCAGCAAGATTATTGATTTTCTTCTTCTATCCAAAACTTTTCATCTTTTCACATCAAGCAAGATTATTGATTTTCTTCTTCTATCCAAAGCTTTTCTTCTTTTCACATCAAGCAAGATTATTGATTTTCTTCTTCTATCTAAAACTTTTCATCTTTTCACATCCAGCAAGATTATTGATTTTCCTCTTCTATCCAAAACTTTTCTTCTTTTCACATCAAGCAAGATTATTGATTTTCTTCTTCTATCTAAAACTTTTCATCTTTTCACATCAAACAAGATTATTGATTTTCTTCTTCTATCCAAAACTTTTCATCTTTTCACATCCAGCAAGATTATTGATTTTCTTCTTCTATCCAAAACTTTTCTTCTTTTCACATCAAGCAAGATTATTGATTTTCTTCTTCTATCCAAAACTTATCATCTTTTCACATCCAGCAAGATTATTGATTTTCTTCTTCTATCTAAAACTTTTCATCTTTTCACATCAAGCAAGATTATTGATTTTCTTCTTCTATCCAAAACTTTTCATCTTTTCACATCAAGCAAGATTATTGATTTTCTTCTTCTATCTAAAACTCTTCATCTTTTCACATCAAGCAAGATTATTGATTTTCTTCTTCTATCCAAAACTTTTCATCTTTTCACATCAAGCAAGATTATTGATTTTCTTCTTCTATCTAAAACTTTTCATCTTTTCACATCCAGCAAGATTATTGATTTTCTTCTTCTATCTAAAACTTTTCATCTTTTCACATCCAGCAAGATTATTGATTTTCTTCTTCTATCCAAAACTTTTCATCTTTTCACATCCAGCAAGATTATTGATTTTCTTCTTCTATCCAAAAGTTTTCATCTTTTCACATCAAGCAAGATTATTGATTTTCTTCTTCTATCCAAAACTTTTCTTCTTTTCACATCAAGCAAGATTATTGATTTTCCTCTTCTATCCAAAACTTTTCTTCTTTTCACATCAAGCAAGATTATTGATTTTCTTCTTCTATCTAAAACTTTTCATCTTTTCACATCAAGCAAGATTATTGATTTTCTTCTTCTATCCAAAACTTTTCATCTTTTCACATCCAGCAAGATTATTGATTTTCTTCTTCTATCTAAAACTTTTCATCTTTTCACATCAAGCAAGATTATTGATTTTCTTCTTCTATCCAAAACTTTTCTTCTTTTCACATCAAGCAAGATTATTGATTTTCTTCTTCTATCCAAAACTTTTCATCTTTTCACATCCAGCAAGATTATTGATTTTCTTCTTCTATCTAAAACTTTTCATCTTTTCACATCAAGCAAGATTATTGATTTTCTTCTTCTATCCAAAACTTTTCATCTTTTCACATCAAGCAAGATTATTGATTTTCTTCTTCTATCCAAAACCTTTCTTCTTTTCACATCAAGCAAGATTATTGATTTTCTTCTTCTATCTAAAACATTTCATCTTTTCACATCCAGCAAGATTATTGATTTTCTTCTTCTATCCAAAACTTTTCATCTTTTCACATCAAGCAAGATTATTGATTTTCTTCTTCTATCTAAAACTTTTCATCTTTTCACATCCAGCAAGATTATTGATTTTCTTCTTCTATCCAAAACTTTTCATCTTTTCACATCAAGCAAGATTATTGATTTTCTTCTTCTATCTAAAACTTTTCATCTTTTCACATCCAGCAAGATTATTGATTTTCTTCTTCTATCTAAAACTTTTCATCTTTTCACATCCAGGAAGATTATTGATTTTCTTCTTCTATCCAAAACTTTTCATCTTTTCACATCCAGCAAGATTATTGATTTTCTTCTTCTATCCGAAACTTTTCCTCTTTTCACATCAAGCAAGATTATTGATTTTCTTCTTCTATCCAAAACTTTTCATCTTCTCACATCAAGCAAGATTATTGATTTTCTTCTTCTATCCAAAACTTTTCTTCTTTTCACATCCAGCAAGATTATTGATTTTGTTCTTCTATCTAAAACTTTTCATCTTTTCACATCCAGCAAGATTATTGATTTTCTTCTTCTATCTAAAACTTTTCATCTTTTCACATCAAGGAAGATTATTGATATTCTTCTTCTATCTAAAACTTTTCATCTTCTCACATCAAGCAAGATTATTGATTTTCTTCTTCTATCCAAAACTTTTCATCTTTTCACATCCAGCAAGATTATTGATTTTCTTCTTCTATCTAAAACTTTTCATCTTTTCACATCAAGCAAGATTATTGATTTTCTTCTTCTATCCAAAACTTTTCATCTTTTCACATCAAGCAAGATTATTGATTTTCTTCTTCTATCCAAAACTTTTCTTCTTTTCACATCAAGCAAGATTATTGATTTTCTTCTTCTATCCAAAACTTTTCATCTTTTCACATCCAGCAAGATTATTGATTTTCTTCTTCTATCCAAAACTTTTCATCTTTTCACATCCAGCAAGATTATTGATTTTCTTCTTCTATCCAAAACTTTTCATCTTTTCACATCAAGCAAGATTATTGATTTTCTTCTTCTATCCAAAACTTTTCTTCTTTTCACATCAAGCAAGATTATTGATTTTCTTCTTCTATCTAAAACTTTTCATCTTTTCACATCCAGCAAGATTATTGATTTTCCTCTTCTATCCAAAACTTTTCTTCTTTTCACATCAAGCAAGATTATTGATTTTCTTCTTCTATCTAAAACTTTTCATCTTTTCACATCAAGCAAGATTATTGATTTTCTTCTTCTATCCAAAACTTTTCATCTTTTCACATCCAGCAAGATTATTGATTTTCTTCTTCTATCTAAAACTTTTCATCTTTTCACATCAAGCAAGATTATTGATTTTCTTCTTCTATCCAAAACTTTTCTTCTTTTCACATCAAGCAAGATTATTGATTTTCTTCTTCTATCCAAAACTTTTCTTCTTTTCACATCAAGCAAGATTATTGATTTTCTTCTTCTATCCAAAACTTTTCATCTTTTCACATCCAGCAAGATTATTGGTTTTCTTCTTCTATCCAAAACTTTTCATCTTTTCACATCCAGCAAGATTATTGATTTTCTTCTTCTATCCAAAACTTTTCATCTTTTCACATCAAGCAAGATTATTGATTTTCTTCTTCTATCCAAAACTTTTCTTCTTTTCACATCAAGCAAGATTATTGATTTTCTTCTTCTATCTAAAACTTTTCATCTTTTCACATCCAGCAAGATTATTGATTTTCCTCTTCTATCCAAAACTTTTCTTCTTTTCACATCAAGCAAGATTATTGATTTTCTTCTTCTATCTAAAACTTTTCATCTTTTCACATCAAGCAAGATTATTGATTTTCTTCTTCTATCCAAAACTTTTCATCTTTTCACATCCAGCAAGATTATTGATTTTCTTCTTCTATCTAAAACTTTTCATCTTTTCACATCAAGCAAGATTATTGATTTTCTTCTTCTATCCAAAACTTTTCTTCTTTTCACATCAAGCAAGATTATTGATTTTCTTCTTCTATCCAAAACTTATCATCTTTTCACATCCAGCAAGATTATTGATTTTCTTCTTCTATCTAAAACTTTTCATCTTTTCACATCAAGCAAGATTATTGATTTTCTTCTTCTATCCAAAACTTTTCATCTTTTCACATCAAGCAAGATTATTGATTTTCTTCTTCTATCCAAAACTTTTCTTCTTTTCACATCAAGCAAGATTATTGATTTTCTTCTTCTATCCAAAACTTTTCATCTTTTCACATCCAGCAAGATTATTGATTTTCTTC
Source organism: Mantis religiosa (assembly GCA_030765055.1). Lineage (NCBI taxonomy): Eukaryota > Metazoa > Arthropoda > Insecta > Mantodea > Mantidae > Mantis > Mantis religiosa. The sequence goes on from CM060958.1 coordinate 89,657,730, forward strand.
TTCTATCCAAAACTTTTCATCTTTTCACATCCAGCAAGATTATTGATTTTCTTCTTCTATCCAAAACTTTTCATCTTTTCACATCAAGCAAGATTATTGATTTTCTTCTTCTATCCAAAGCTTTTCTTCTTTTCACATCAAGCAAGATTATTGATTTTCTTCTTCTATCTAAAACTTTTCATCTTTTCACATCCAGCAAGATTATTGATTTTCCTCTTCTATCCAAAACTTTTCTTCTTTTCACATCAAGCAAGATTATTGATTTTCTTCTTCTATCTAAAACTTTTCATCTTTTCACATCAAACAAGATTATTGATTTTCTTCTTCTATCCAAAACTTTTCATCTTTTCACATCCAGCAAGATTATTGATTTTCTTCTTCTATCTAAAACTTTTCATCTTTTCACATCAAGCAAGATTATTGATTTTCTTCTTCTATCCAAAACTTTTCTTCTTTTCACATCAAGCAAGATTATTGATTTTCTTCTTCTATCCAAAACTTATCATCTTTTCACATCCAGCAAGATTATTGATTTTCTTCTTCTATCTAAAACTTTTCATCTTTTCACATCAAGCAAGATTATTGATTTTCTTCTTCTATCCAAAACTTTTCATCTTTTCACATCAAGCAAGATTATTGATTTTCTTCTTCTATCTAAAACTTTTCATCTTTTCACATCAAGCAAGATTATTGATTTTCTTCTTCTATCCAAAACTTTTCATCTTTTCACATCAAGCAAGATTATTGATTTTCTTCTTCTATCTAAAACTTTTCATCTTTTCACATCCAGCAAGATTATTGATTTTCTTCTTCTATCTAAAACTTTTCATCTTTTCACATCCAGCAAGATTATTGATTTTCTTCTTCTATCCAAAACTTTTCATCTTTTCACATCCAGCAAGATTATTGATTTTCTTCTTCTATCCAAAAGTTTTCATCTTTTCACATCAAGCAAGATTATTGATTTTCTTCTTCTATCCAAAACTTTTCTTCTTTTCACATCAAGCAAGATTATTGATTTTCCTCTTCTATCCAAAACTTTTCTTCTTTTCACATCAAGCAAGATTATTGATTTTCTTCTTCTATCTAAAGCTTTTCATCTTTTCACATCAAGCAAGATTATTGATTTTCTTCTTCTATCCAAAACTTTTCATCTTTTCACATCCAGCAAGATTATTGATTTTCTTCTTCTATCTAAAACTTTTCATCTTTTCACATCAAGCAAGATTATTGATTTTCTTCTTCTATCCAAAACTTTTCTTCTTTTCACATCAAGCAAGATTATTGATTTTCTTCTTCTATCCAAAACTTTTCATCTTTTCACATCCAGCAAGATTATTGATTTTCTTCTTCTATCTAAAACTTTTCATCTTTTCACATCAAGCAAGATTATTGATTTTCTTCTTCTATCCAAAACTTTTCATCTTTTCACATCAAGCAAGATTATTGATTTTCTTCTTCTATCCAAAACCTTTCTTCTTTTCACATCAAGCAAGATTATTGATTTTCTTCTTCTATCTAAAACATTTCATCTTTTCACATCCAGCAAGATTATTGATTTTCTTCTTCTATCCAAAACTTTTCATCTTTTCACATCAAGCAAGATTATTGACTTTCTTCTTCTATCTAAAACTTTTCATCTTTTCACATCCAGCAAGATTATTGATTTTCTTCTTCTATCCAAAACTTTTCATCTTTTCACATCAAGCAAGATTATTGATTTTCTTCTTCTATCTAAAACTTTTCATCTTTTCACATCCAGCAAGATTATTGATTTTCTTCTTCTATCTAAAACTTTTCATCTTTTCACATCCAGGAAGATTATTGATTTTCTTCTTCTATCCAAAACTTTTCATCTTTTCACATCCAGCAAGATTATTGATTTTCTTCTTCTATCCGAAAATTTTCCTCTTTTCACATCAAGCAAGATTATTGATTTTCTTCTTCTATCCAAAACTTTTCATCTTCTCACATCAAGCAAGATTATTGATTTTCTTCTTCTATCCAAAACTTTTCTTCTTTTCACATCCAGCAAGATTATTGATTTTGTTCTTCTATCTAAAACTTTTCATCTTTTCACATCCAGCAAGATTATTGATTTTCTTCTTCTATCTAAAACTTTTCATCTTTTCACATCAAGGAAGATTATTGATATTCTTCTTCTATCTAAAACTTTTCATCTTCTCACATCAAGCAAGATTATTGATTTTCTTCTTCTATCCAAAACTTTTCATCTTTTCACATCCAGCAAGATTATTGATTTTCTTCTTCTATCTAAAACTTTTCATCTTTTCACATCAAGCAAGATTATTGATTTTCTTCTTCTATCCAAAACTTTTCATCTTTTCACATCAAGCAAGATTATTGATTTTCTTCTTCTATCCAAAACTTTTCTTCTTTTCACATCAAGCAAGATTATTGATTTTCTTCTTCTATCCAAAACTTTTCATCTTTTCACATCCAGCAAGATTATTGATTTTCTTCTTCTATCCAAAACTTTTCATCTTTTCACATCCAGCAAGATTATTGATTTTCTTCTTCTATCCAAAACTTTTCATCTTTTCACATCAAGCAAGATTATTGATTTTCTTCTTCTATCCAAAACTTTTCTTCTTTTCACATCAAGCAAGATTATTGATTTTCTTCTTCTATCTAAAACTTTTCATCTTTTCACATCCAGCAAGATTATTGATTTTCCTCTTCTATCCAAAACTTTTCTTCTTTTCACATCAAGCAAGATTATTGATTTTCTTCTTCTATCTAAAACTTTTCATCTTTTCACATCAAGCAAGATTATTGATTTTCTTCTTCTATCCAAAACTTTTCATCTTTTCACATCCAGCAAGATTATTGATTTTCTTCTTCTATCTAAAACTTTTCATCTTTTCACATCAAGCAAGATTATTGATTTTCTTCTTCTATCCAAAACTTTTCTTCTTTTCACATCAAGCAAGATTATTGATTTTCTTCTTCTATCCAAAACTTATCATCTTTTCACATCCAGCAAGATTATTCATTTTCTTCTTCTATCTAAAACTTTTCATCTTTTCACATCAAGCAAGATTATTGATTTTCTTCTTCTATCCAAAACTTTTCATCTTTTCACATCAAGCAAGATTATTGATTTTCTTCTTCTATCCAAAACTTTTCTTCTTTTCACATCAAGCAAGATTATTGATTTTCTTCTTCTATCCAAAACTTTTCATCTTTTCACATCCAGCAAGATTATTGATTTTCTTCTTCTATCCAAAACTTTTCATCTTTTCACATCCAGCAAGATTATTGATTTTCTTCTTCTATCCAAAACTTTTCATCTTTTCACATCAAGCAAGATTATTGATTTTCTTCTTCTATCCAAAACTTTTCTTCTTTTCACATCAAGCAAGATTATTGATTTTCTTCTTCTATCTAAAACTTTTCATCTTTTCACATCCAGCAAGATTATTGATTTTCCTCTTCTATCCAAAACTTTTCTTCTTTTCACATCAAGCAAGATTATTGATTTTCTTCTTCTATCTAAAACTTTTCATCTTTTCACATCAAGCAAGATTATTGATTTTCTTCTTCTATCCAAAACTTTTCATCTTTTCACATCCAGCAATATTATTGATTTTCTTCTTCTATCTAAAACTTTTCATCTTTTCACATCAAGCAAGATTATTGATTTTCTTCTTCTATCCAAAACTTTTCTTCTTTTCACATCAAGCAAGATTATTGATTTTCTTCTTCTATCCAAAACTTATCATCTTTTCACATCCAGCAAGATTATTGATTTTCTTCTTCTATCTAAAACTTTTCATCTTTTCACATCAAGCAAGATTATTGATTTTCTTCTTCTATCCAAAACTTTTCATCTTTTCACATCAAGCAAGATTATTGATTTTCTTCTTCTATCCAAAACCTTTCTTCTTTTCACATCAAGCAAGATTATTGATTTTCTTCTTCTATCTAAAACTTTTCATCTTTTCACATCCAGCAAGATTATTGATTTTCTTCTTCTATCCAAAACTTTTCATCTTTTCACATCAAGCAAGATTATTGATTTTCTTCTTCTATCTAAAACTTTTCATCTTTTCACATCAAGCAAGATTATTGATTTTCTTCTTCTATCCAAAACCTTTCTTCTTTTCACATCAAGCAAGATTATTGATTTTCTTCTTCTATCTAAAACTTTTCATCTTTTCACATCCAGCAAGATTATTGATTTTCTTCTTCTATCCAAAACTTTTCATCTTTTCACATCAAGCAAGATTATTGATTTTCTTCTTCTATCTAAAACTTTTCATCTTTTCACATCCAGCAAGATTATTGATTTTCTTCTTCTATCTAAAACTTTTCATCTTTTCACATCCAGCAAGATTATTGATTTTCTTCTTCTATCCAAAACTTTTCATCTTTTCACATCCAGCAAGATTATTGATTTTCTTCTTCTATCCAAAACTTTTCATCTTTTCACATCAAGCAAGATTATTGATTTTCTTCTATCTAAAACTTTTCATCTTTTCACATCCAGCAAGATTATTGATTTTCTTCTTCTATCTAAAACTTTTCATCTTTTCACATCCAGCAAGATTATTGATTTTCTTCTTCTATCTAAAACTTTTCATCTTTTCACATCCAGGAAGATTATTGATTTTCTTCTTCTATCCAAAACTTTTCATCTTTTCACATCCAGCAAGATTATTGATTTTCTTCTTCTATCCGAAACTTTTCCTCTTTTCACATCAAGCAAGATTATTGATTTTCTTCTTCTATCCAAAACTTTTCATCTTCTCACATCAAGCAAGATTATTGATTTTCTTCTTCTATCCAAAACTTTTCATCTTTTCACATCCAGCAAGATTATTGATTTTCTTCTTCTATCTAAAACTTTTCATCTTTTCACATCAAGGAAGATTATTGATATTCTTCTTCTATCTAAAACTTTTCATCTTCTCACATCAAGCAAGATTATTGATTTTCTTCTTCTATCCAAAACTTTTCATCTTTTCACATCCAGCAAGATTATTGATTTTCTTCTTCTATCTAAAACTTTTCATCTTTTCACATCAAGCAGGATTATTGATTTTCTTCTTCTATCCAAAACTTTTCATCTTTTCACATCAAGCAAGATTATTGATTTTCTTCTTCTATCCAAAACTTTTCTTCTTTTCACATCAAGCAAGATTATTGATTTTCTTCTTCTATCCAAAACTTTTCATCTTTTCACATCCAGCAAGATTATTGATTTTCTTCTTCTATCCAAAACTTTTCATCTTTTCACATCCAGCAAGATTATTGATTTTCTTCTTCTATCCAAAACTTTTCATCTTTTCACATCAAGCAAGATTATTGATTTTCTTCTTCTATCCAAAACTTTTCTTCTTTTCACATCAAGCAAGATTATTGATTTTCTTCTTCTATCTAAAACTTTTCATCTTTTCACATCCAGCAAGATTATTGATTTTCCTCTTCTATCCAAAACTTTTCTTCTTTTCACATCAAGCAAGATTATTGATTTTCTTCTTCTATCTAAAACTTTTCATCTTTTCACATCAAGCAAGATTATTGATTTTCTTCTTCTATCCAAAACTTTTCATCTTTTCACATCCAGCAAGATTATTGATTTTCTTCTTCTATCTAAAACTTTTCATCTTTTCACATCAAGCAAGATTATTGATTTTCTTCTTCTATCCAAAACTTTTCTTCTTTTCACATCAAGCAAGATTATTGATTTTCTTCTTCTATCCAAAACTTATCATCTTTTCACATCCAGCAAGATTATTGATTTTCTTCTTCTATCTAAAACTTTTCATCTTTTCACATCCAGCAAGATTATTGATTTTCTTCTTCTATCCAAAACTTTTCATCTTTTCACATCAAGCAAGATTATTGATTTTCTTCTTCTATCTAAAGCTTTTCATCTTTTCACATCCAGCAAGATTATTTATTTTCTTCTTCTATCTAAAACTTTTCATCTTTTCACATCCAGCAAGATTATTGATTTTCTTCTTCTATCCAAAACTTTTCATCTTTTCACATCCAGCAAGATTATTGATTTTCTTCTTCTATCCAAAACTTTTCATCTTTTCACATCAAGCAAGATTATTGATTTTCTTCTATCTAAAACTTTTCATCTTTTCACATCCAGCAAGATTATTGATTTTCTTCTTCTATCTAAAACTTTATTTTTTCACATCAAGCAAGATTATTGATTTTCTTCTTCTATCTAAAACTTTTCATCTTTTCACATCAAGCAAGATTATTGATTTTCTTCTTCTATCCAAAACTTTTCATCTTTTCACATCAAGCAAGATTATTGATTTTCTTCTTCTATCCAAAACTTTTCTTCTTTTCACATCAAGCAAGATTATTGATTTTCTTCTTCTATCTAAAACTTTTCATCTTTTCACATCAAGCAAGATTATTGATTTTCTTCTTCTATCCAAAACTTTTCATCTTTTCACATCAAGCAAGATTATTGATTTTCTTCTTCTATCCAAAACTTTTCTTCTTTTCACATCAAGCAAGATTATTGATTTTCCTCTTCTATCCAAAACTTTTATTCTTTTCACATCAAGCAAGATTATTGATTTTCTTCTTCTATCCAAAACTTTTCTTCCTTTCACATCAAGCAAGATTATTGATTTTCTTCTTCTATCCAAAACTTTTCATCTTTTCTCATCCAGCAAGATTATTGATTTTCTTCTTCTATCTAAAACTTTTCATCTTTTCACATCAAGCAAGATTATTGATTTTCTTCTTCTATCCAAAGCTTTTCATCTTTTCACATCAAGCAAGATTATTGATTTTCTTCTTCTATCCAAAACCTTTCTTCTTTTCACATCAAGCAAGATTATTGATTTTCTTCTTCTATCTAAAACTTTTCATCTTCTCACATCAAGCAAGATTATTGATTTTCTTCTTCTATCCAAAACTTTTCATCTTTTCACATCCAGCAAGATTATTGATTTTCTTCTTCTATCTAAAACTTTTCATCTTTTCACATCAAGCAAGATTATTGATTTTCTTCTTCTATCTAAAACTTTTCATCTTTTCACATCAAGCAAGATTATTGATTTTCTTCTTCTATCTAAAACTTTTCATCTTCTCACATCAAGCAAGATTATTGATTTTCTTCTTCTATCTAAAACTTTTCATCTTCTCACATCAAGCAAGATTATTGATTTTCTTCTTCTATCTAAAACTTTTCATCTTTTCACATCAAGCAAGATTATTGATTTTCTTCTTCTATCTAAAACTTTTCATCTTTTCACATCCAGCAAGATTATTGATTTTCTTCTTCTATCTAAAACTTTTCATCTTTTCACGTCAAGCAAGATTATTGATTTTCTTCTTCTATCTAAAACTTTTCATCTTTTCACATCAAGCAAGATTATTGATTTTCTTCTTCTATCTAAAACTTTTCATCTTCTCACATCAAGCAAGATTATTGATTTTCTTCTTCTATCTAAAACTTTTCATCTTTTCACATCAAGCAAGATTATTGATTTTCTTCTTCTATCTAAAACTTTTCATCTTCTCACATCAAGCAAGATTATTGATTTTCTTCTTCTATCTAAAACTTTTGATCTTTTCACATCAAGCATGATTATTGATTTTCTTCTTCTATCTAAAACTTTTCATCTTCTCACATCAAGCAAGATTATTGATTTTCTTCTTCTATCCAAAACTTTTCTTCTTTTCACATCCAGCAACATTATTGATTTTCTTCTTCTATCTAAAACGTTTCATCTTTTCACATCCAGCAAGATTATTGATTTTCTTCTTCTATCTAAAACTTTTCATCTTTTCACATCAAGGAAGATTATTGATTTTCTTCTTCTATCTAAAACTTTTCATCTTCTCACATCAAGCAAGATTATTGATTTTCTTCTTCTATCCAAAACTTTTCATCTTTTCACATCCAGCAAGATTATTGATTTTCTTCTTCTATCTAAAACTTTTCATCTTTTCACATCCAGCAAGATTATTGATTTTCTTCTTCTATCTAAAACTTTTCATCTTTTCACATCAAGCAAGATTATTGATTTTCTTCTTCTATCTAAAACTCTTCATCTTTTCACATCAAGCAAGATTATTGATTTTCTTCTTCTATCTAAAACTTTTCATCTTCTCACATCAAGCAAGATTATTGATTTTCTTCTTCTATCCAAAACTTTTCGTCTTTTCACATCCAGCAAGATTATTGATTTTCTTCTTCTATCCAAAACTTTTCGTCTTTTCACATCAAGCAAGATTATTGATTTTCTTCTTCTATCCAAAAATTTTCATCTTTTCACATCAAGCAAGATTATTGATTTTCTTCTTCTATCTAAAACTTTTAATCTTTTCACATCCAGCAAGATTATTGATTTTCTTCTTCTATCTAAAACTTTTCATTTTTTCACATCAAGCAAGATTATTGATTTTCTTCTTCTATCCAAAACTTTTCATCTTTTCACATCAAGCAAGATTATTGATTTTCTTCTTCTATCCAAAACTTTTCATCTTTTCACATCAAGCAAGATTATTGATTTTCTTCTTCTATCCAAAACTTTTCTTCTTTTCACATCAGGCAAGATTATTGATTTTCTTCTTCTATCTAAAACTTTTCATCTTTTCACATCCAGCAAGATTATTGATTTTCTTCTTCTATCCAAAACTTTTCATCTTTTCACATCCAGCAAGATTATTGATTTTCTTCTTCTATCTAAAACTTTTCATCTTTTCACATCAAGCAAGATTATTGATTTTCTTCTTCTATCTAAAACTTTTCATCTTCTCACATCAAGCAAGATTATTGATTTTCTTCTTCTATCCAAAACTTTTCATCTTTTCACATCCAGCAAGATTATTGATTTTCTTCTTCTATCTAAAACTTTTCATCTTTTCACATCAAGCAAGATTATTGATTTTTTCTTCTATCTAAAACTTTTCATCTTTTCACATCAAGCAAGATTATTGATTTTCTTCTTCTATCTAAAACCTTTCATCTTTTCACATCAAGCAAGATTATTGATTTTCTTCTTCTATCTAAAACTTTTCATCTTCTCACATCAAGCAAGATTATTGATTTTCTTCTTCTATCTAAAACTTTTCATCTTCTCACATCAAGCAAGATTATTGATTCTCTTCTTCTATCTAAAACTTTTCATCTTTTCACATCAAGCAAGATTATTGATTTTCTTCTTCTATCTAAAACTTTTCATCTTTTCACATCCAGCAAGATTATTGATTTTCTTCTTCTATCTAAAACTTTTCATTTTTCACATCAAGCAAGATTATTGATTTTCTTCTTCTATCTAAAACTTTTCATCTTTTCACATCAAGCAAGATTATTGATTTTCTTCTTCTATCTAAAACTTTTCATCTTCTCACATCAAGCAAGATTATTGATTTTCTTCTTCTATCTAAAACTTTTCATCTTTTCACATCAAGCAAGATTATTGATTTTCTTCTTCTATCTAAAACTTTTCATCTTCTCACATCAAGCAAGATTATTGATTTTCTTCTTCTATCTAAAACTTTTCATCTTTTCACATCAAGCAAGATTATTGATTTTCTTCTTCTATCTAAAAATTTTCATCTTCTCACATCAAGCAAGATTATTGATTTTCTTCTTCTATCCAAAACTTTTCTTCTTTTCACATCCAGCAAGATTATTGATTTTCTTCTTCTATCTAAAACTTTTCATCTTTTCACATCCAGCAAGATTATTGATTTTCTTCTTCTATCTAAAACTTTTCATCTTCTCACATCAAGCAAGATTATTGATTTTCTTCTTCTATCTAAAACTTTTCATCTTTTCACATCAAGCAAGATTATTGATTTTCTTCTTCTATCGAAAACTTTTCATCTTTTCACATCAAGCAAGATTATTGATTTTCTTCTTCTATCCAAAACTTTTCATCTTTTCACATCAAGCAAGATTATTGATTTTCTTCTTCTATCCAAAACTTTTCTTCTTTTCACATCAAGCAAGATTATTGATTTTCTTCTTCTATCCAAAACTTTTCATCTTTTCACATCCAGCAAGATTATTGATTTTCTTCTTCTATCCAAAACTTTTCATCTTTTCACATCCAGCAAGATTATTGATTTTCTTCTTCTATCCAAAACTTTTCATCTTTTCACATCAAGCAAGATTATTGATTTTCTTCTTCTATCCAAAACTTTTCTTCTTTTCACATCAAGCAAGATTATTGATTTTCTTCTTCTATCTAAAACTTTTCATCTTTTCACATCCAGCAAGATTATTGATTTTCCTCTTCTATCCAAAACTTTTCTTCTTTTCACATCAAGCAAGATTATTGATTTTCTTCTTCTATCTAAAACTTTTCATCTTTTCACATCAAGCAAGATTATTGATTTTCTTCTTCTATCCAAAACTTTTCATCTTTTCACATCCAGCAAGATTATTGATTTTCTTCTTCTATCTAAAACTTTTCATCTTTTCACATCAAGCAAGATTATTGATTTTCTTCTTCTATCCAAAACTTTTCTTCTTTTCACATCAAGCAAGATTATTGATTTTCTTCTTCTATCCAAAACTTATCATCTTTTCACATCCAGCAAGATTATTGATTTTCTTCTTCTATCTAAAACTTTTCATCTTTTCACATCAAGCAAGATTATTGATTTTCTTCTTCTATCCAAAACTTTTCATCTTTTCACATCAAGCAAGATTATTGATTTTCTTCTTCTATCCAAAACTTTTCTTCTTTTCACATCAAGCAAGATTATTGATTTTCTTCTTCTATCCAAAACTTTTCATCTTTTCACATCCAGCAAGATTATTGATTTTCTTCTTCTATCCAAAACTTTTCATCTTTTCACATCCAGCAAGATTATTGATTTTCTTCTTCTATCCAAAACTTTTCATCTTTTCACATCAAGCAAGATTATTGATTTTCTTCTTCTATCCAAAGCTTTTCTTCTTTTCACATCAAGCAAGATTATTGATTTTCTTCTTCTATCTAAACCTTTTCATCTTTTCACATCCAGCAAGATTATTGATTTTCCTCTTCTATCCAAAACTTTTCTTCTTTTCACATCAAGCAAGATTATTGATTTTCTTCTTCTATCTAAAACTTTTCATCTTTTCACATCAAACAAGATTATTGATTTTCTTCTTCTATCCAAATCTTTTCATCTTTTCACATCCAGCAAGATTATTGATTTTCTTCTTCTATCTAAAACTTTTCATCTTTTCACATCAAGCAAGATTATTGATTTTCTTCTTCTATCCAAAACTTTTCATCTTTTCACATCAAGCAAGATTATTGATTTTCTTCTTCTATCTAAAACTTTTCATCTTTTCACATCCAGCAAGATTATTGATTTTCTTCTTCTATCTAAAACTTTTCATCTTTTCACATCCAGCAAGATTATTGATTTTCTTCTTCTATCCAAAACTTTTCATCTTTTCACATCCAGCAAGATTATTGATTTTCTTCTTCTATCCAAAAGTTTTCATCTTTTCACATCAAGCAAGATTATTGATTTTCTTCTTCTATCCAAAACTTTTCTTCTTTTCACATCAAGCAAGATTATTGATTTTCCTCTTCTATCCAAAACTTTTCTTCTTTTCACATCAAGCAAGATTATTGATTTTCTTCTTCTATCTAAAACTTTTCATCTTTTCACATCAAGCAAGATTATTGATTTTCTTCTTCTATCCAAAACTTTTCATCTTTTCACATCCAGCAAGATTATTGATTTTCTTCTTCTATCTAAAACTTTTCATCTTTTCACATCAAGCAAGATTATTGATTTTCTTCTTCTATCCAAAACTTTTCTTCTTTTCACATCAAGCAAGATTATTGATTTTCTTCTTCTATCCAAAACTTTTCATCTTTTCACATCCAGCAAGATTATTGATTTTCTTCTTCTATCTAAAACTTTTCATCTTTTCACATCAAGCAAGATTATTGATTTTCTTCTTCTATCCAAAACTTTTCATCTTTTCACATCAAGCAAGATTATTGATTTTCTTCTTCTATCTAAAACTTTTCATCTTTTCACATCCAGCAAGATTATTGATTTTCTTCTTCTATCCAAAACTTTTCATCTTTTCACATCAAGCAAGATTATTGATTTTCTTCTTCTATCTAAAACTTTTCATCTTTTCACATCCAGCAAGATTATTGATTTTCTTCTTCTATCTAAAACTTTTCATCTTTTCACATCCAGGAAGATTATTGATTTTCTTCTTCTATCCGAAACTTTTCATCTTTTCACATCCAGCAAGATTATTGATTTTCTTCTTCTATCCGAAACTTTTCCTCTTTTCACATCAAGCAAGATTATTGATTTTCTTCTTCTATCCAAAACTTTTCATCTTCTCACATCAAGCAAGATTATTGATTTTCTTCTTCTATCCAAAACTTTTCTTCTTTTCACATCCAGCAAGATTATTGATTTTGTTCTTCTATCTAAAACTTTTCATCTTTTCACATCCAGCAAGATTATTGATTTTCTTCTTCTATCTAAAACTTTTCATCTTTTCACATCAAGGAAGATTATTGATATTCTTCTTCTATCTAAAACTTTTCATCTTCTCACATCAAGCAAGATTATTGATTTTCTTCTTCTATCCAAAACTTTTCATCTTTTCACATCCAGCAAGATTATTGATTTTCTTCTTCTATCTAAAACTTTTCATCTTTTCACATCAAGCAAGATTATTGATTTTCTTCTTCTATCCAAAACTTTTCATCTTTTCACATCAAGCAAGATTATTGATTTTCTTCTTCTATCCAAAACTTTTCTTCTTTTCACATCAAGCAAGATTATTGATTTTCTTCTTCTATCCAAAACTTTTCATCTTTTCACATCCAGCAAGATTATTGATTTTCTTCTTCTATCCAAAACTTTTCATCTTTTCACATCCAGCAAGATTATTGATTTTCTTCTTCTATCCAAAACTTTTCATCTTTTCACATCAAGCAAGATTATTGATTTTCTTCTTCTATCCAAAACTTTTCTTCTTTTCACATCAAGCAAGATTATTGATTTTCTTCTTCTATCTAAAACTTTTCATCTTTTCACATCCAGCAAGATTATTGATTTTCCTCTTCTATCCAAAACTTTTCTTCTTTTCACATCAAGCAAGATTATTGATTTTCTTCTTCTATCTAAAACTTTTCATCTTTTCACATCAAGCAAGATTATTGATTTTCTTCTTCTATCCAAAACTTTTCATCTTTTCACATCCAGCAAGATTATTGATTTTCTTCTTCTATCTAAAACTTTTCATCTTTTCACATCAAGCAAGATTATTGATTTTCTTCTTCTATCCAAAACTTTTCTTCTTTTCACATCAAGCAAGATTATTGATTTTCTTCTTCTATCCAAAACTTATCATCTTTTCACATCCAGCAAGATTATTGATTTTCTTCTTCTATCTAAAACTTTTCATCTTTTCACATCAAGCAAGATTATTGATTTTCTTCTTCTATCCAAAACTTTTCATCTTTTCACATCAAGCAAGATTATTGATTTTCTTCTTCTATCCAAAACTTTTCTTCTTTTCACATCAAGCAAGATTATTGATTTTCTTCTTCTATCCAAAACTTTTCATCTTTTCACATCCAGCAAGATTATTGATTTTATTCTTCTATCCAAAACTTTTCATCTTTTCACATCCAGCAAGATTATTGATTTTCTTCTTCTATCCAAAACTTTTCATCTTTTAACATCAAGCAAGATTATTGATTTTCTTCTTCTATCCAAAACCTTTCTTCTTTTCACATCAAGCAAGATTATTGATTTTCTTCTTCTATCTAAAACTTTTCATCTTTTCACATCCAGCAAGATTATTGATTTTCCTCTTCTATCCAAAACTTTTCTTCTTTTCACATCAAGCAAGATTATTGATTTTCTTCTTCTATCTAAAACTTTTCATCTTTTCACATCAAGCAAGATTATTGATTTTCTTCTTCTATCCAAAACTTTTCATCTTTTCACATCCAGCAAGATTATTGATTTTCTTCTTCTATCTAAAACTTTTCATCTTTTCACATTAAGCAAGATTATTGATTTTCTTCTTCTATCCAAAACTTTTCTTCTTTTCACATCAAGCAAGATTATTGATTTTCTTCTTCTATCCAAAACTTATCATCTTTTCACATCCAGCAAGATTATTGATTTTCTTCTTCTATCTAAAACTTTTCATCTTTTCACATCAAGCAAGATTATTGATTTTCTTCTTCTATCCAAAACTTTTCATCTTTTCACATCAAGCAAGATTATTGATTTTCTTCTTCTATCCAAAACCTTTCTTCTTTTCACATCAAGCAAGATTATTGATTTTCTTCTTCTATCTAAAACTTTTCATCTTTTCACATCCAGCAAGATTATTGATTTTCTTCTTCTATCCAAAACTTTTCATCTTTTCACATCAAGCAAGATTATTGATTTTCTTCTTCTATCTAAAACTTTTCATCTTTTCACATCAAGCAAGATTATTGATTTTCTTCTTCTATCCAAAACCTTTCTTCTTTTCACATCAAGCAAGATTATTGATTTTCTTCTTCTATCTAAAACTTTTCATCTTTTCACATCCAGCAAGATTATTGATTTTCTTCTTCTATCCAAAACTTTTCATCTTTTCACATCCAGCAAGATTATTGATTTTCTTCTTCTATCTAAAACTTTTCATCTTTTCACATCCAGCAAGATTATTGATTTTCTTCTTCTATCTAAAACTTTTCATCTTTTCACATCCAGCAAGATTATTGATTTTCTTCTTCTATCCAAAACTTTTCATCTTTTCACATCCAGCAAGATTATTGATTTTCTTCTTCTATCCAAAACTTTTCATCTTTTCACATCAAGCAAGATTATTGATTTTCTTCTATCTAAAACTTTTCATCTTTTCACATCCAGCAAGATTATTGATTTTCTTCTTCTATCTAAAACTTTATTTTTTCACATCAAGCAAGATTATTGATTTTCTTCTTCTATCTAAAACTTTTCATCTTTTCACATCAAGCAAGATTATTGATTTTCTTCTTCTATCCAAAACTTTTCATCTTTTCACATCAAGCAAGATTATTGATTTTCTTCTTCTATCCAAAACTTTTCTTCTTTTCACATCAAGCAAGATTATTGATTTTCTTCTTCTATCTAAAACTTTTCATCTTTTCACATGAAGCAAGATTATTGATTTTCTTCTTCTATCCAAAACTTTTCATCTTTTCACATCAAGCAAGATTATTGATTTTCTTCTTCTATCCAAAACTTTTCTTCTTTTCACATCAAGCAAGATTATTGATTTTCCTCTTCTATCCAAAACTTTTATTCTTTTCACATCAAGCAAGATTATTGATTTTCTTCTTCTATCCAAAACTTTTCTTCCTTTCACATCAAGCAAGATTATTGATTTTCTTCTTCTATCCAAAATTTTTCATCTTTTCTCATCCAGCAAGATTATTGATTTTCTTCTTCTATCTAAAACTTTTCATCTTTTCACATCAAGCAAGATTATTGATTTTCTTCTTCTATCCAAAACTTTTCATCTTTTCACATCAAGCAAGATTATTGATTTTCTTCTTCTATCCAAAACCTTTCTTCTTTTCACATCAAGCAAGATTATTGATTTTCTTCTTCTATCTAAAACTTTTCATCTTCTCACATCAAGCAAGATTATTGATTTTCTTCTTCTATCCAAAACTTTTCATCTTTTCACATCCAGCAAGATTATTGATTTTCTTCTTCTATCTAAAACTTTTCATCTTTTCACATCAAGCAAGATTATTGATTTTCTTCTTCTATCTAAAACTTTTCATCTTTTCACATCAAGCAAGATTATTGATTTTCTTCTTCTATCTAAAACTTTTCATCTTCTCACATCAAGCAAGATTATTGATTTTCTTCTTCTATCTAAAACTTTTCATCTTCTCACATCAAGCAAGATTATTGATTTTCTTCTTCTATCTAAAAATTTTCATCTTTTCACATCAAGCAAGATTATTGATTTTCTTCTTCTATCTAAAACTTTTCATCTTTTCACGTCCAGCAAGATTATTGATTTTCTTCTTCTATCTAAAACTTTTCATCTTTTCACGTCAAGCAAGATTATTGATTTTCTTCTTCTATCTAAAACTTTTCATCTTTTCACATCAAGCAAGATTATTGATTTTCTTCTTCTATCTAAAACTTTTCATCTTCTCACATCAAGCAAGATTATTGATTTTCTTCTTCTATCTAAAACTTTTCATCTTTTCACATCAAGCAAGATTATTGATTTTCTTCTTCTATCTAAAACTTTTCATCTTCTCACATCAAGCAAGATTATTGATTTTCTTCTTCTATCTAAAACTTTTCATCTTTTCACATCAAGCAAGATTATTGATTTTCTTCTTCTATCTAAAACTTTTCATCTTCTCACATCAAGCAAGATTATTGATTTTCTTCTTCTATCCAAAACTTTTCTTCTTTTCACATCCAGCAACATTATTGATTTTCTTCTTCTATCTAAAACGTTTCATCTTTTCACATCCAGCAAGATTATTGATTTTCTTCTTCTATCTAAAACTTTTCATCTTTTCACATCAAGGAAGATTATTGATTTTCTTCTTCTATCTAAAACTTTTCATCTTCTCACATCAAGCAAGATTATTGATTTTCTTCTTCTATCCAAAACTTTTCATCTTTTCACATCCAGCAAGATTATTGATTTTCTTCTTCTATCTAAAACTTTTCATCTTTTCACATCCAGCAAGATTATTGATTTTCTTCTTCTATCTAAAACTTTTCATCTTTTCACATCAAGCAAGATTATTGATTTTCTTCTTCTATCTAAAACTCTTCATCTTTTCACATCAAGCAAGATTATTGATTTTCTTCTTCTATCTAAAACCTTTCATCTTCTCACATCAAGCAAGATTATTGATTTTCTTCTTCTATCCAAAACTTTTCGTCTTTTCACATCCAGCAAGATTATTGATTTTCTTCTTCTATCCAAAACTTTTCGTCTTTTCACATCAAGCAAGATTATTGATTTTCTTCTTCTATCCAAAAATTTTCATCTTTTCACATCAAGCAAGATTATTGATTTTCTTCTTCTATCTAAAACTTTTAATCTTTTCACATCCAGCAAGATTATTGATTTTCTTCTTCTATCTAAAACTTTTCATTTTTTCACATCAAGCAAGATTATTGATTTTCTTCTTCTATCCAAAACTTTTCATCTTTTCACATCAAGCAAGATTATTGATTTTCTTCTTCTATCCAAAACTTTTCATCTTTTCACATCAAGCAAGATTATTGATTTTCTTCTTCTATCCAAAACTTTTCTTCTTTTCACATCAGGCAAGATTATTGATTTTCTTCTTCTATCTAAAACTTTTCATCTTTTCACATCCAGCAAGATTATTGATTTTCTTCTTCTATCCAAAACTTTTCATCTTTTCACATCAAGCAAGATTATTGATTTTCTTCTTCTATCTAAAACTTTTCATCTTTTCACATCAAGCAAGATTATTGATTTTCTTCTTCTATCTAAAACTTTTCATCTTCTCACATCAAGCAAGATTATTGATTTTCTTCTTCTATCCAAAACTTTTCATCTTTTCACATCCAGCAAGATTATTGATTTTCTTCTTCTATCTAAAACTTTTCATCTTTTCACATCAAGCAAGATTATTGATTTTTTCTTCTATCTAAAACTTTTCATCTTTTCACATCAAGCAAGATTATTGATTTTCTTCTTCTATCTAAAACCTTTCATCTTTTCACATCAAGCAAGATTATTGATTTTCTTCTTCTATCTAAAACTTTTCATCTTCTCACATCAAGCAAGATTATTGATTTTCTTCTTCTATCTAAAACTTTTCATCTTCTCACATCAAGCAAGATTATTGATTTTCTTCTTCTATCTAAAACTTTTCATCTTTTCACATCAAGCAAGATTATTGATTTTCTTCTTCTATCTAAAACTTTTCATCTTTTCACATCCAGCAAGATTATTGATTTTCTTCTTCTATCTAAAACTTTTCATTTTTCACATCAAGCAAGATTATTGATTTTCTTCTTCTATCTAAAACTTTTCATCTTTTCACATCAAGCAAGATTATTGATTTTCTTCTTCTATCTAAAACTTTTCATCTTCTCACATCAAGCAAGATTATTGATTTTCTTCTTCTATCTAAAACTTTTCATCTTTTCACATCAAGCAAGATTATTGATTTTCTTCTTCTATCTAAAACTTTTCATCTTCTCACATCAAGCAAGATTATTGATTTTCTTCTTCTATCTAAAACTTTTCATCTTTTCACATCAAGCAAGATTATTGATTTTCTTCTTCTATCTAAAAATTTTCATCTTCTCACATCAAGCAAGATTATTGATTTTCTTCTTCTATCCAAAACTTTTCTTCTTTTCACATCCAGCAAGATTATTGATTTTCTTCTTCTATCTAAAACTTTTCATCTTTTCACATCCAGCAAGATTATTGATTTTCTTCTTCTATCTAAAACTTTTCATCTTTTCACATCCAGCAAGATTATTGATTTTCTTCTTCTATCCAAAACTTTTCATCTTTTCACATCCAGCAAGATTATTGATTTTCTTCTTCTATCCAAAACTTTTCATCTTTTCACATCAAGCAAGATTATTGATTTTCTTCTATCTAAAACTTTTCATCTTTTCACATCCAGCAAGATTATTGATTTTCTTCTTCTATCTAAAACTTTATTTTTTCACATCAAGCAAGATTATTGATTTTCTTCTTCTATCTAAAACTTTTCATCTTTTCACATCAAGCAAGATTATTGATTTTCTTCTTCTATCCAAAACTTTTCATCTTTTCACATCAAGCAAGATTATTGATTTTCTTCTTCTATCCAAAACTTTTCTTCTTTTCACATCAAGCAAGATTATTGATTTTCTTCTTCTATCTAAAACTTTTCATCTTTTCACATCAAGCAAGATTATTGATTTTCTTCTTCTATCCAAAACTTTTCATCTTTTCACATCAAGCAAGATTATTGATTTTCTTCTTCTATCCAAAACTTTTCTTCTTTTCACATCAAGCAAGATTATTGATTTTCCTCTTCTATCCAAAACTTTTATTCTTTTCACATCAAGCAAGATTATTGATTTTCTTCTTCTATCCAAAACTTTTCTTCCTTTCACATCAAGCAAGATTATTGATTTTCTTCTTCTATCCAAAACTTTTCATCTTTTCTCATCCAGCAAGATTATTGATTTTCTTCTTCTATCTAAAACTTTTCATCTTTTCACATCAAGCAAGATTATTGATTTTCTTCTTCTATCCAAAACTTTTCATCTTTTCACATCAAGCAAGATTATTGATTTTCTTCTTCTATCCAAAACCTTTCTTCTTTTCACATCAAGCAAGATTATTGATTTTCTTCTTCTATCTAAAACTTTTCATCTTCTCACATCAAGCAAGATTATTGATTTTCTTCTTCTATCCAAAACTTTTCATCTTTTCACATCCAGCAAGATTATTGATTTTCTTCTTCTATCTAAAACTTTTCATCTTTTCACATCAAGCAAGATTATTGATTTTCTTCTTCTATCTAAAACTTTTCATCTTTTCACATCAAGCAAGATTATTGATTTTCTTCTTCTATCTAAAACTTTTCATCTTCTCACATCAAGCAAGATTATTGATTTTCTTCTTCTATCTAAAACTTTTCATCTTCTCACATCAAGCAAGATTATTGATTTTCTTCTTCTATCTAAAAATTTTCATCTTTTCACATCAAGCAAGATTATTGATTTTCTTCTTCTATCTAAAACTTTTCATCTTTTCACATCCAGCAAGATTATTGATTTTCTTCTTCTATCTAAAACTTTTCATCTTTTCACGTCAAGCAAGATTATTGATTTTCTTCTTCTATCTAAAACTTTTCATCTTTTCACATCAAGCAAGATTATTGATTTTCTTCTTCTATCTAAAACTTTTCATCTTCTCACATCAAGCAAGATTATTGATTTTCTTCTTCTATCTAAAACTTTTCATCTTTTCACATCAAGCAAGATTATTGATTTTCTTCTTCTATCTAAAACTTTTCATCTTCTCACATCAAGCAAGATTATTGATTTTCTTCTTCTATCTAAAACTTTTCATCTTTTCACATCAAGCAAGATTATTGATTTTCTTCTTCTATCTAAAACTTTTCATCTTCTCACATCAAGCAAGATTATTGATTTTCTTCTTCTATCCAAAACTTTTCTTCTTTTCACATCCAGCAACATTATTGATTTTCTTCTTCTATCTAAAACGTTTCATCTTTTCACATCCAGCAAGATTATTGATTTTCTTCTTCTATCTAAAACTTTTCATCTTTTCACATCAAGGAAGATTATTGATTTTCTTCTTCTATCTAAAACTTTTCATCTTCTCACATCAAGCAAGATTATTGATTTTCTTCTTCTATCCAAAACTTTTCATCTTTTCACATCCAGCAAGATTATTGATTTTCTTCTTCTATCTAAAACTTTTCATCTTTTCACATCCAGCAAGATTATTGATTTTCTTCTTCTATCTAAAACTTTTCATCTTTTCACATCAAGCAAGATTATTGATTTTCTTCTTCTATCTAAAACTCTTCATCTTTTCACATCAAGCAAGATTATTGATTTTCTTCTTCTATCTAAAACCTTTCATCTTCTCACATCAAGCAAGATTATTGATTTTCTTCTTCTATCCAAAACTTTTCGTCTTTTCACATCCAGCAAGATTATTGATTTTCTTCTTCTATCCAAAACTTTTCGTCTTTTCACATCAAGCAAGATTATTGATTTTCTTCTTCTATCCAAAAATTTTCATCTTTTCACATCAAGCAAGATTATTGATTTTCTTCTTCTATCTAAAACTTTTAATCTTTTCACATCCAGCAAGATTATTGATTTTCTTCTTCTATCTAAAACTTTTCATTTTTTCACATCAAGCAAGATTATTGATTTTCTTCTTCTATCCAAAACTTTTCATCTTTTCACATCAAGCAAGATTATTGATTTTCTTCTTCTATCCAAAACTTTTCATCTTTTCACATCAAGCAAGATTATTGATTTTCTTCTTCTATCCAAAACTTTTCTTCTTTTCACATCAGGCAAGATTATTGATTTTCTTCTTCTATCTAAAACTTTTCATCTTTTCACATCCAGCAAGATTATTGATTTTCTTCTTCTATCCAAAACTTTTCATCTTTTCACATCCAGCAAGATTATTGATTTTCTTCTTCTATCTAAAACTTTTCATCTTTTCACATCAAGCAAGATTATTGATTTTCTTCTTCTATCTAAAACTTTTCATCTTCTCACATCAAGCAAGATTATTGATTTTCTTCTTCTATCCAAAACTTTTCATCTTTTCACATCCAGCAAGATTATTGATTTTCTTCTTCTATCTAAAACTTTTCATCTTTTCACATCAAGCAAGATTATTGATTTTTTCTTCTATCTAAAACTTTTCATCTTTTCACATCAAGCAAGATTATTGATTTTCTTCTTCTATCTAAAACCTTTCATCTTTTCACATCAAGCAAGATTATTGATTTTCTTCTTCTATCTAAAACTTTTCATCTTCTCACATCAAGCAAGATTATTGATTTTCTTCTTCTATCTAAAACTTTTCATCTTCTCACATCAAGCAAGATTATTGATTTTCTTCTTCTATCTAAAACTTTTCATCTTTTCACATCAAGCAAGATTATTGATTTTCTTCTTCTATCTAAAACTTTTCATCTTTTCACATCCAGCAAGATTATTGATTTTCTTCTTCTATCTAAAACTTTTCATTTTTCACATCAAGCAAGATTATTGATTTTCTTCTTCTATCTAAAACTTTTCATCTTTTCACATCAAGCAAGATTATTGATTTTCTTCTTCTATCTAAAACTTTTCATCTTCTCACATCAAGCAAGATTATTGATTTTCTTCTTCTATCTAAAACTTTTCATCTTTTCACATCAAGCAAGATTATTGATTTTCTTCTTCTATCTAAAACTTTTCATCTTCTCACATCAAGCAAGATTATTGATTTTCTTCTTCTATCTAAAACTTTTCATCTTTTCACATCAAGCAAGATTATTGATTTTCTTCTTCTATCTAAAAATTTTCATCTTCTCACATCAAGCAAGATTATTGATTTTCTTCTTCTATCCAAAACTTTTCTTCTTTTCACATCCAGCAAGATTATTGATTTTCTTCTTCTATCTAAAACTTTTCATCTTTTCACATCCAGCAAGATTATTGATTTTCTTCTTCTATCTAAAACTTTTCATCTTTTCACATCAAGGAAGATTATTGATTTTCTTCTTCTATCTAAAACTTTTCATCTTCTCACATCAAGCAAGATTATTGATTTTCTTCTTCTATCCAAAACTTTTCATCTTTTCACATCCAGCAAGATTATTGATTTTCTTCTTCTATCCAAAACTTTTCATCTTTTCACATCCAGCAAGATTATTGATTTTCTTCTTCTATCTAAAACTTTTCATCTTTTCACATCAAGCAAGATTATTGATTTTCTTCTTCTATCTAAAACTCTTCATCTTTTCACATCAAGCAAGATTATTGATTTTCTTCTTCTATCTAAAACTTTTCATCTTCTCACATCAAGCAAGATTATTGATTTTCTTCTTCTATCCAAAACTTTTCGTCTTTTCACATCCAGCAAGATTATTGATTTTCTTCTTCTATCCAAAACTTTTCGTCTTTTCACATCAAGCAAGATTATTGATTTTCTTCTTCTATCTAAAACTTTTCGTCTTTTCACATCAAGCAAGATTATTGATTTTCTTCTTCTATCTAAAACTTTTCATCTTCTCACATCAAGCAAGATTATTGATTTTCTTCTTCTATCCAAAACTTTTCATCTTTTCACATCCAGCAAGATTATTGATTTTCTTCTTCTATCCAAAACTTTTCTTCTTTTCACATCAAGCAAGATTATTGATTTTCTTCTTCTATCTAAAACTTTTCATCTTCTCACATCAAGCAAGATTATTGATTTTCTTCTTCTATCCAAAACTTTTCATCTTTTCACATCCAGCAAGATTATTGATTTTCTTCTTCTATCCAAAACTTTTCTTCTTTTCACATCAAGCAAGATTATTGATTTTCTTCTTCTATCTAAAACTTTTCATCTTTTCACATCAAGCAAGATTATTGATTTTCTTCTTCTATCCAAAACTTTTCATCTTTTCACATCAAGCAAGATTATTGATTTTCTTCTTCTATCCAAAACTTTTCTTCTTTTCACATCAAGCAAGATTATTGATTTTCCTCTTCTATCCAAAACTTTTATTCTTTTCACATCAAGCAAGATTATTGATTTTCTTCTTCTATCCAAAACTTTTCTTCCTTTCACATCAAGCAAGATTATTGATTTTCTTCTTCTATCCAAAACTTTTCATCTTTTCTCATCCAGCAAGATTATTAATTTTCTTCTTCTATCTAAAACTTTTCATCTTTTCACATCAAGCAAGATTATTGATTTTCTTCTTCTATCCAAAACTTTTCATCTTTTCACATCAAGCAAGATTATTGATTTTCTTCTTCTATCCAAAACCTTTCTTCTTTTCACATCAAGCAAGATTATTGATTTTCTTCTTCTATCTAAAACTTTTCATCTTCTCACATCAAGCAAGATTATTGATTTTCTTCTTCTATCCAAAACTTTTCATCTTTTCACATCCAGCAAGATTATTGATTTTCTTCTTCTATCTAAAACTTTTCATCTTTTCACATCAAGCAAGATTATTGATTTTCTTCTTCTATCTAAAACTTTTCATCTTTTCACATCAAGCAAGATTATTGATTTTCTTCTTCTATCTAAAACTTTTCATCTTCTCACATCAAGCAAGATTATTGATTTTCTTCTTCTATCTAAAACTTTTCATCTTCTCACATCAAGCAAGATTATTGATTTTCTTCTTCTATCTAAAACTTTTCATCTTTTCACATCAAGCAAGATTATTGATTTTCTTCTTCTATCTAAAACTTTTCATCTTTTCACATCCAGCAAGATTATTGATTTTCTTCTTCTATCTAAAACTTTTCATCTTTTCACGTCAAGCAAGATTATTGATTTTCTTCTTCTATCTAAAACTTTTCATCTTTTCACATCAAGCAAGATTATTGATTTTCTTCTTCTATCTAAAACTTTTCATCTTCTCACATCAAGCAAGATTATTGATTTTCTTCTTCTATCTAAAACTTTTCATCTTTTCACATCAAGCAAGATTATTGATTTTCTTCTTCTATCTAAAACTTTTCATCTTCTCACATCAAGCAAGATTATTGATTTTCTTCTTCTATCTAAAACTTTTCATCTTTTCACATCAAGCAAGATTATTGATTTTCTTCTTCTATCTAAAACTTTTCATCTTCTCACATCAAGCAAGATTATTGATTTTCTTCTTCTATCCAAAACTTTTCTTCTTTTCACATCCAGCAACATTATTGATTTTCTTCTTCTATCTAAAACGTTTCATCTTTTCACATCCAGCAAGATTATTGATTTTCTTCTTCTATCTAAAACTTTTCATCTTTTCACATCAAGGAAGATTATTGATTTTCTTCTTCTATCTAAAACTTTTCATCTTCTCACATCAAGCAAGATTATTGATTTTCTTCTTCTATCCAAAACTTTTCATCTTTTCACATCCAGCAAGATTATTGATTTTCTTCTTCTATCTAAAACTTTTCATCTTTTCACATCCAGCAAGATTATTGATTTTCTTCTTCTATCTAAAACTTTTCATCTTTTCACATCAAGCAAGATTATTGATTTTCTTCTTCTATCTAAAACTCTTCATCTTTTCACATCAAGCAAGATTATTGATTTTCTTCTTCTATCTAAAACCTTTCATCTTCTCACATCAAGCAAGATTATTGATTTTCTTCTTCTATCCAAAACTTTTCGTCTTTTCACATCCAGCAAGATTATTGATTTTCTTCTTCTATCCAAAACTTTTCGTCTTTTCACATCAAGCAAGATTATTGATTTTCTTCTTCTATCCAAAAATTTTCATCTTTTCACATCAAGCAAGATTATTGATTTTCTTCTTCTATCTAAAACTTTTAATCTTTTCACATCCAGCAAGATTATTGATTTTCTTCTTCTATCTAAAACTTTTCATTTTTTCACATCAAGCAAGATTATTGATTTTCTTCTTCTATCCAAAACTTTTCATCTTTTCACATCAAGCAAGATTATTGATTTTCTTCTTCTATCCAAAACTTTTCATCTTTTCACATCAAGCAAGATTATTGATTTTCTTCTTCTATCCAAAACTTTTCTTCTTTTCACATCAGGCAAGATTATTGATTTTCTTCTTCTATCTAAAACTTTTCATCTTTTCACATCCAGCAAGATTATTGATTTTCTTCTTCTATCCAAAACTTTTCATCTTTTCACATCCAGCAAGATTATTGATTTTCTTCTTCTATCTAAAACTTTTCATCTTTTCACATCAAGCAAGATTATTGATTTTCTTCTTCTATCTAAAACTTTTCATCTTCTCACATCAAGCAAGATTATTGATTTTCTTCTTCTATCCAAAACTTTTCATCTTTTCACATCCAGCAAGATTATTGATTTTCTTCTTCTATCTAAAACTTTTCATCTTTTCACATCAAGCAAGATTATTGATTTTTTCTTCTATCTAAAACTTTTCATCTTTTCACATCAAGCAAGATTATTGATTTTCTTCTTCTATCTAAAACCTTTCATCTTTTCACATCAAGCAAGATTATTGATTTTCTTCTTCTATCTAAAACTTTTCATCTTCTCACATCAAGCAAGATTATTGATTTTCTTCTTCTATCTAAAACTTTTCATCTTCTCACATCAAGCAAGATTATTGATTTTCTTCTTCTATCTAAAACTTTTCATCTTTTCACATCAAGCAAGATTATTGATTTTCTTCTTCTATCTAAAACTTTTCATCTTTTCACATCCAGCAAGATTATTGATTTTCTTCTTCTATCTAAAACTTTTCATTTTTCACATCAAGCAAGATTATTGATTTTCTTCTTCTATCTAAAACTTTTCATCTTTTCACATCAAGCAAGATTATTGATTTTCTTCTTCTATCTAAAACTTTTCATCTTTTCACATCAAGCAAGATTATTGATTTTCTTCTTTTCACATCAAGCAAGATTATTGATTTTCTTCTTCTATCTAAAACTTTTCATCTTTTCACATCCAGCAAGATTATTGATTTTCTTCTTCTATCTAAAACTTTTCATCTTTTCACATCAAGCAAGATTATTGATTTTCTTCTTCTATCCAAAACTTTTCATCTTTTCACATCAAGCAAGATTATTGATTTTCTTCTTCTATCCAAAACTTTTCATCTTTTCACATCAAGCAAGATTATTGATTTTCCTCTTCTATCCAAAACTTTTCATCTTTTCACATCAAGCAAGATTATTGATTTTCTTCTTCTATCTAAAGCTTTTCATCCTTTCACATCAAGCAAGATTATTGATTTTCTTCTTCTATCCAAAACTTTTCATCTTTTCACATCCAGCAAGATTATTGATTTTCTTCTTCTATCTAAAACTTTTCATCTTTTCACATCCAGCAAGATTATTGATTTTCTTCTTCTATCCAAAACTTTTCATCTTTTCACATCAAGCAAGATTATTGATTTTCTTCTTCTATCCAAAACTTTTCTTCTTTTCACATCAAGCAAGATTATTGATTTTCTTCTTCTATCTAAAACTTTTCATCTTTTCACATCAAGCAAGATTATTGATTTTCTTCTTCTATCTAAAACTTTTCATCTTTTCACATCAAGCAAGATTATTGATTTTCTTCTTCTATCCAAAACTTTTCATCTTTTCACATCAAGCAAGATTATTGATTTTCTTCTTCTATCCAAAACTTTTCTTCTTTTTACATCAAGCAAGATTATTGATTTTCTTCTTCTATCTAAAACTTTTCATCTTTTCACATCCAGCAAGATTATTGATTTTCTTCTTCTATCCAAAACTTTTCATCTTTTCACATCAAGCAAGATTATTGATTTTCTTCTTCTATCTAAAACTTTTCATCTTTTCACATCAAGCAAGATTATTGATTTTCTTCTTCTATCCAAAACTTTTCATCTTTTCACATCAAGCAAGATTATTGATTTTCTTCTTCTATCTAAAACTTTTCATCTTTTCACATCCAGCAAGATTATTGATTTTCTTCTTCTATCTAAAACTTTTCATCTTTTCACATCCAGCAAGATTATTGATTTTCTTCTTCTATCCAAAACTTTTCATCTTTTCACATCCAGCAAGATTATTGATTTTCTTCTTCTATCCAAAAGTTTTCATCTTTTCACATCAAGCAAGATTATTGATTTTCTTCTTCTATCTAAAACTTTTCATCTTTTCACATCCAGCAAGATTATTGATTTTCTTCTTCTATCTAAAACTTTTCATCTTTTCACATCAAGCAAGATTATTGATTTTCTTCTTCTATCTAAAACTTTTCATCTTTTCACATCAAGCAAGATTATTGATTTTCTTCTTCTATCCAAAACTTATCATCTTTTCACATCAAGCAAGATTATTGATTTTCTTCTTCTATCCAAAACTTTTCTTCTTTTCACATCAAGCAAGATTATTGATTTTCCTCTTCTATCCAAAACTTTTCTTCTTTTCACATCAAGCAAGATTATTGATTTCCTTCTTCTATCTAAAACTTTTCATCTTTTCACATCAAGCAAGATTATTGATTTTCTTCTTCTATCCAAAACTTTTCATCTTTTCACATCCAGCAAGATTATTGATTTTCTTCTTCTATCTAAAACTTTTCATCTTTTCACATCAAGCAAGATTATTGATTTTCTTCTTCTATCCAAAACTTTTCTTCTTTTCACATCAAGCAAGATTATTGATTTTCTTCTTCTATCCAAAACTTTTCATCTTTTCACATCCAGCAAGATTATTGATTTTCTTCTTCTATCTAAAACTTTTCATCTATTCACATCAAGCAAGATTATTGATTTTCTTCTTCTATCCAAAACTTTTCATCTTTTCACATCAAGCAAGATTATTGATTTTCTTCTTCTATCCAAAACCTTTCTTCTTTTCACATCAAGCAAGATTATTGATTTTCTTCTTCTATCCAAAACTTTTCTTCTTTTCACATCAAGCAAGATTATTGATTTTCTTCTTCTATCTAAAACTTTTCATCTTTTCACATCAAGCAAGATTATTGATTTTCTTCTTCTATCTAAAACTTTTCATCTTTTCACATCAAGCAAGATTATTGATTTTCTTCTTCTATCCAAAACTTTTCATCTTTTCACATCAAGCAAGATTATTGATTTTCTTCTTCTATCCAAAACTTTTCTTCTTTTTACATCAAGCAAGATTATTGATTTTCTTCTTCTATCTAAAACTTTTCATCTTTTCACATCCAGCAAGATTATTGATTTTCTTCTTCTATCCAAAACTTTTCATCTTTTCACATCAAGCAAGATTATTGATTTTCTTCTTCTATCTAAAACTTTTCATCTTTTCACATCAAGCAAGATTATTGATTTTCTTCTTCTATCCAAAACTTTTCATCTTTTCACATCAAGCAAGATTATTGATTTTCTTCTTCTATCTAAAACTTTTCATCTTTTCACATCCAGCAAGATTATTGATTTTCTTCTTCTATCTAAAACTTTTCATCTTTTCACATCCAGCAAGATTATTGATTTTCTTCTTCTATCCAAAACTTTTCATCTTTTCACATCCAGCAAGATTATTGATTTTCTTCTTCTATCCAAAAGTTTTCATCTTTTCACATCAAGCAAGATTATTGATTTTCTTCTTCTATCTAAAACTTTTCATCTTTTCACATCCAGCAAGATTATTGATTTTCTTCTTCTATCTAAAACTTTTCATCTTTTCACATCAAGCAAGATTATTGATTTTCTTCTTCTATCTAAAACTTTTCATCTTTTCACATCAAGCAAGATTATTGATTTTCTTCTTCTATCCAAAACTTATCATCTTTTCACATCAAGCAAGATTATTGATTTTCTTCTTCTATCCAAAACTTTTCTTCTTTTCACATCAAGCAAGATTATTGATTTTCCTCTTCTATCCAAAACTTTTCTTCTTTTCACATCAAGCAAGATTATTGATTTTCTTCTTCTATCTAAAACTTTTCATCTTTTCACATCAAGCAAGATTATTGATTTTCTTCTTCTATCCAAAACTTTTCATCTTTTCACATCCAGCAAGATTATTGATTTTCTTCTTCTATCTAAAACTTTTCATCTTTTCACATCAAGCAAGATTATTGATTTTCTTCTTCTATCCAAAACTTTTCTTCTTTTCACATCAAGCAAGATTATTGATTTTCTTCTTCTATCCAAAACTTTTCATCTTTTCACATCCAGCAAGATTATTGATTTTCTTCTTCTATCTAAAACTTTTCATCTATTCACATCAAGCAAGATTATTGATTTTCTTCTTCTATCCAAAACTTTTCATCTTTTCACATCAAGCAAGATTATTGATTTTCTTCTTCTATCCAAAACCTTTCTTCTTTTCACATCAAGCAAGATTATTGATTTTCTTCTTCTATCTAAAACTTTTCATCTTTTCACATCCAGCAAGATTATTGATTTTCTTCTTCTATCCAAAACTTTTCATCTTTTCACATCAAGCAAGATTATTGATTTTCTTCTTCTATCTAAAACTTTTCATCTTTTCACATCCAGCAAGATTATTGATTTTCTTCTTCTATCCAAAACTTTTCATCTTTTCACATCAAGCAAGATTATTGATTTTATTCTTCTATCTAAAACTTTTCATCTTTTCACATCCAGCAAGATTATTGATTTTCTTCTTCTATCTAAAACTTTTCATCTTTTCACATCCAGCAAGATTATTGATTTTCTTCTTCTATCCAAAACTTTTCATCTTTTCACATCCAGCAAGATTATTGATTTTCTTCTTCTATCCGAATCATTTCATCTTTTCACATCAAGCAAGATTATTGATTTTCTTCTTCTATCCAAAACTTTTCATCTTCTCACATCAAGCAAGATTATTGATCTTCTTCTTCTATCCAAAACTTTTCTTCTTTTCACATCCAGCAAGATTATTGATTTTCTTCTTCTATCTAAAACTTTTCATCTTTTCACATCCAGCAAGATTATTGATTTTCTTCTTCTATCTAAAACTTTTCATCTTTTCACATCAAGGAAGATTATTGATTTTCTTCTTCTATCTAAAACTTTTCATCTTCTCACATCAAGCAAGATTATTGATTTTCTTCTTCTATCCAAAACTTTTCATCTTTTCACATCCAGCAAGATTATTGATTTTCTTCTTCTATCTAAAACTTTTCATCTTTTCACATCCAGCAAGATTATTGATTTTCTTCTTCTATCCAAAACTTTTCATCTTTTCACATCCAGCAGGATTATTGATTTTCTTCTTCTATCCAAAACTTTTCATCTTTTCACATCAAGCAAGATTATTGATTTTCTTCTTCTATCCAAAACTTTTCTTCTTTTCACATCAAGCAAGATTATTGATTTTCTTCTTCTATCTAAAACTTTTCATCTTTTCACATCCAGCAAGATTATTGATTTTCCTCTTCTATCCAAAACTTTTCTTCTTTTCACATCAAGCAAGATTATTGATTTTCTTCTTCTATCTAAAACTTTTCATCTTTTCACATCAAGCAAGATTATTGATTTTCTTCTTCTATCCAAAACTTTTCATCTTTTCACATCCAGCAAGATTATTGATTTTCTTCTTCTATCTAAAACTTTTCATCTTTTCACATCAAGCAAGATTATTGATTTTCTTCTTCTATCCAAAACTTTTCTTCTTTTCACATCAAGCAAGATTATTGATTTTCTTCTTCTATCCAAAAGTTATCATCTTTTCACATCCAGCAAGATTATTGATTTTCTTCTTCTATCTAAAACTTTTCATCTTTTCACATCAAGCAAGATTATTGATTTTCTTCTTCTATCCAAAACTTTTCATCTTTTCACATCAAGCAAGATTATTGATTTTCTTCTTCTATCCAAAACCTTTCTTCTTTTCACATCAAGCAAGATTATTGATTTTCTTCTTCTATCTAAAACTTTTCATCTTTTCACATCCAGCAAGATTATTGATTTTCTTCTTCTATCCAAAACTTTTCATCTTTTCACATCAAGCAAGATTATTGATTTTCTTCTTCTATCTAAAACTTTTCATCTTTTCACATCAAGCAAGATTATTGATTTTCTTCTTCTATCCAAAACCTTTCTTCTTTTCACATCAAGCAAGATTATTGATTTTCTTCTTCTATCTAAAACTTTTCATCTTTTCACATCCAGCAAGATTATTGATTTTCTTCTTCTATCCAAAACTTTTCATCTTTTCACATCAAGCAAGATTATTGATTTTCTTCTTCTATCTAAAACTTTTCATCTTTTCACATCCAGCAAGATTATTGATTTTCTTCTTCTATCTAAAACTTTTCATCTTTTCACATCCAGCAAGATTATTGATTTTCTTCTTCTATCAAAAACTTTTCATCTTTTCACATCCAGCAAGATTATTGATTTTCTTCTTCTATCCAAAACTTTTCATCTTTTCACATCAAGCAAGATTATTGATTTTCTTCTTCTATCTAAAACTTTTCATCTTTTCACATCCAGCAAGATATTTGATTTTCTTCTTCTATCTAAAACTTTTCATTTTTTCACATCAAGCAAGATTATTGATTTTCTTCTTCTATCTAAAACTTTTCATCTTTTCACATCAAGCAAGATTATTGATTTTCTTCTTCTATCCAAAACTTTTCATCTTTTCACATCAAGCAAGATTATTGATTTTCTTCTTCTATCCAAAACTTTTCTTCTTTTCACATCAAGCAAGATTATTGATTTTCTTCTTCTATCTAAAACTTTTCATCTTTTCACATCAAGCAAGATTATTGATTTTCTTCTTCTATCCAAAACTTTTCATCTTTTCACATCAAGCAAGATTTTCTTCTTCTATCCAAAACTTTTCTTCTTTTCACATCAAGCAAGATTATTGATTTTCCTCTTCTATCCAAAACTTTTCTTCTTTTCACATCAAGCAAGATTATTGATTTTCTTCTTCTATCTAAAACTTTTCATCTTTTCACATCAAGCAAGATTATTGATTTTCTTCTTCTATCCAAAACTTTTCTTCCTTTCACATCAAGCAAGATTATTGATTTTCTTCTTCTATCCAAAACTTTTCATCTTTTCCCATCCAGCAAGATTATTGATTTTCTTCTTCTATCTTAAACTTTTCATCTTTTCACATCAAGCAAGATTATTGATTTTCTTCTTCTATCCAAAACTTTTCATCTTTTCACATCAAGCAAGATTATTGATTTTCTTCTTCTATCCAAAACCTTTCTTCTTTTCACATCAAGCAAGATTATTGATTTTCTTCTTCTATCTAAAACTTTTCATCTTCTCACATCAAGCAAGATTATTAATTTTCTTCTTCTATCCAAAACTTTTCATCTTTTCACATCCAGCAAGATTATTGATTTTCTTCTTCTATCTGAAACTTTTCATCTTTTCACATCAAGCAAGATTATTGATTTTCTTCTTCTATCTAAAACTTTTCATCTTTTCACATCAAGCAAGATTATTGATTTTCTTCTTCTATCTAAAACTTTTCATCTTCTCACATCAAGCAAGATTATTGATTTTCTTCTTCTATCTAAAACTTTTCATCTTCTCACATCAAGCAAGATTATTGATTTTCTTCTTCTATCCAAAACTTTTCATCTTTTCACATCAAGAGAGATTATTGATTTTCTTCTTCTATCTAAAACTTTTCATCTTTTCACATCCAGCAAGATTATTGATTTTCTTCTTCTATCTAAAACTTTTCATCTTTTCACATCAAGCAAGATTATTGATTTTCTTCTTCTATCCAAAACTTTTCATCTTTTCACATCAAGCAAGATTATTGATTTTCTTCTTCTATCTAAAACTTTTCATCTTCTCACATCAAGCAAGATTATTGATTTTCTTCTTCTATCTAAAACTTTTCATCTTTTCACATCAAGCAAGATTATTGATTTTCTTCTTCTATCTAAAACTTTTCATCTTCTCACATCAAGGAAGATTATTGATTTTCTTCTTCTATCTAAAACTTTTCATCTTCTCACATCAAGCAAGATTATTGATTTTCTTCTTCTATCCAAAACTTTTCATCTTTTCACATCCAGCAAGATTATTGATTTTCTTCTTCTATCTAAAACTTTTCATGTTTTCACATCCAGCAAGATTATTGATTTTCTTCTTCTATCTAAAACTTTTCATCTTTTCACATCAAGCAAGATTATTGATTTTCTTCTTCTATCTAAAACTCTTCATCTTTTCACATCAAGCAAGATTATTGATTTTCTTCTTCTATCTAAAGCTTTTCATCTTCTCACATCAAGCAAGATTATTGATTTTCTTCTTCTATCCAAAACTTTTCGTCTTTTCACATCCAGCAAGATTATTGATTTTCTTCTTCTATCCAAAACTTTTCGTCTTTTCACATCAAGCAAGATTATTGATTTTCTTCTTCTATCCAAAACTTTTCATCTTTTCACATCAAGCAAGATTATTGATTTTCTTCTTCTATCTAAAACTTTTCATCTTTTCACATCCAGCAAGATTATTGATTTTCTTCTTCTATCTAAAACGTTTCATTTTTTCACATCAAGCAAGATTATTGATTTTCTTCTTCTATCCAAAACTTTTCTTCTTTTCACATCAAGCAAGACTATTGATTTTCTTCTTCTATCTAAAACTTTTCATCTTTTCACATCCAGCAAGATTATTGATTTTCTTCTTCTATCCAAAACTTTTCATCTTTTCACATCCAGCAAGATTATTGATTTTCTTCTTCTATCTAAAACTTTTCATCTTTTCACATCAAGCAAGATTATTGATTTTCTTCTTCTATCTAAAACTTTTCATCTTCTCACATCAAGCAAGATTATTGATTTTCTTCTTCTATCCAAAACTTTTCATCTTTTCACATCCATTAAGATTATTGATTTTCTTCTTCTATCTAAAACTTTTCATCTTTTCACATCAAGCAAGATTATTGATTTTCTTCTTCTATCTAAAACTTTTCATCTTTTCACATCAAGCAAGATTATTGATTTTCTTCTTCTATCTAAAACTTTTCATCTTTTCACATCAAGCAAGATTATTGATTTTCTTCTTCTATCTAAAATTTTTCATCTTCTCACATCAAGCAAGATTATTGATTTTCTTCTTCTATCTAAAACTTTTCATGTTCTCACATCAAGCAAGATTATTGATTTTCTTCTTCTATCTAAAACTTTTCATCTTTTCACATCAAGCAAGATTATTGATTTTCTTCTTCTATCTAAAACTTTTCATCTTTTCACATCCAGCAAGATTATTGATTTTCTTCTTCTATCTAAAACTTTTCATCTTTTCACATCAAGCAAGATTATTGATTTTCTTCTTCTATCTAAAACTTTTCATCTTTTCACATCAAGCAAGATTATTGATTTTCTTCTTCTATCTAAAACTTTTCATCTTTTCACATCAAGCAAGATTATTGATTTTCTTCTTCTATCCAAAACTTTTCATCTTTTCACATCAAGCAAGATTATTGATTTTCTTCTTTTATCCAAAACTTTTCATCTTTTCACATCAAGCAAGATTATTGATTTTCTTCTTCTATCCAAAACTTTTCATCTTCTCACATCCAGCAAGATTATTGATTTTCTTCTTCTATCTAAAACTTTTCATCTTCTCACATCCAGCAAGATTATTGATTTTCTTCTTCTATCCAAAACTTTTCATCTTTTCACATCAAGCAAGATTATTGATTTTCTTCTTCTATCTAAAACTTTTCATCTTTTCACATCAAGCAAGATTATTGATTTTCTTCTTCTATCCAAAACTTTTCATCTTTTCACATCCAGCAAGATTATTGATTTTCTTCTTCTATCCAAAACTTTTCTTCTTTTCACATCCAGCAAGATTATTGATTTTCTTCTTCTATCCAAAACTTTTCAACTTCTCACATCAAGCAAGATTATTGATTTTCTTCTTCTATCCAAAACTTTTCGTCTTTTCACATCAAGCAAGATTATTGATTTTCTTCTTCTATCCAAAACTTTTCATCTTTTCACATCCAGCAAGATTATTGATTTTCTTCTTCTATTCAAAACTTTTCATCTTTTCACATCCAGCAAGATTATTGATTTTCTTCTTCTATCCAAAACTTTTCTTCTTTTCACATCCAGCAAGATTATTGATTTTCTTCTTCTATTCAAAACCTTTCATGTTTTCACATCAAGCAGGATTATTGATTTTCTTCTTCTATCCAAAACTTTTCATCTTTTCACATCAAGCAAGATTATTGATTTTCTTCTTCTATCCAAAACTTTTCATCTTCTCACATCCAGCAAGATTATTGATTTTCTTCTTCTATCTAAAACTTTTCATCTTTTCACATCCAGCAAGATTATTGATTTTCTTCTTCTATCCAAAACTTTTCATCTTTTCACATCAAGCAAGATTATTGATTTTCTTCTTCTATCTAAAACTTTTCATCTTTTCACATCAAGCAAGATTATTGATTTTCTTCTTCTATCCAAAACTTTTCATCTTTTCACATCCAGCAAGATTATTGATTTTCTTCTTCTATCCAAAACTTTTCATCTTTTCACATCCAGCAAGATTATTGATTTTCTTCTTCTATCCAAAACTTTTCATCTTTTCACATCCAGCAAGATTATTGATTTTCTTCTTCTATCTAAAACTTTTCATCTTTTCAGATCCAGCAAGATTATTGATTTTCTTCTTCTATCCAAAACTTTTCATCTTTTCACATCCAGCAAGATTATTGATTTTCTTCTTCTATCTAAAACTTTTCATCTTTTCACATCCAGCAAGATTATTGATTTTCTTCTTCTATCCAAAACTTTTCATCTTTTCACATCAAGCAAGATTATTGATTTTCTTCTTCTATCTAAAACTTTTCATCTTTTCACATCAAGCAAGATTATTGATTTTCTTCTTCTATCTAAAACTTTTCATCTTTTCACATCAAGCAAGATTATTGATTTTCTTCTTCTATCCAAAACTTTTCATCTTTTCACATCAAGCAAGATTATTGATTTTCTTCTTCTATCTAAAACTTTTCATCTTTTCATATCAAGCAAGATTATTGATTTTCTTCTTCTATCCAAAACTTTTCATCTTTTCACATCCAGCAAGATTATTGATTTTCTTCTTCTATCCAAAACTTTTCATCTTTTCACATCAAGCAAGATTATTGTTTTCTTCTTCTATCCAAAACTTTTCATCTTTTCACATCAAGCAAGATTATTGATTTTCTTCTTCTATCTAAAACTTTTCATCTTTTCCCATCAATAAACATTATTGATTTTCTTCTTCTATCCAAAACATTTCAACTTTTCACATCCAGCAAGATTATTGATTTTCTTCTTCTATCCAAAACTTTTCATCTTTTCACATCCAGCAAGATTATTGATTTTCTTCTTCTATCCAAAAGTTTTCATCTTTTCACATCAAGCAAGATTAGTGATTTTCTTCTTCTATCCAAAACTTTTCATCTTTTCACATCCAGCAAGATTATTGATTTTCTTCTTCTATCCAAAACTTTTCAACTTTTCACATCAACCAAGATTATTGATTTTCTTCTTCTATCCAAAACTTTTCATCTTTTCACATCCAGCAAGATTATTGATTTTCTTCTTCTATCCAAAACTTTTCAACTTTTCACATCCAGCAAGATTATTGATTTTCTTCTTCTATCCAAAACTTTTCATCTTTTCACATCAAGCAAGATTATTGATTTTCTTCTTCTATCTAAAACTTTTCATCTTTTCACATCAATAAACAATATTGATTTTCTTCTTCTATCCAAAACTTTTCAACTTTTCACATCCAGCAAGATTATTGATTTTCTTCTTCTATCCAAAACTTTTCATCTTTTCACATCCAGCAAGAGTATTGATTTTCTTCTTCTATCCAAAACTTTTCATCTTTTCACATCAAGCAAGATTATTGATTTTCTTCTTCTATCCAAAACTTTTCATCTTTTCACATCCAGCAAGATTATCGATTTTCTTCTTCTATCCAAAACTTTTCATCTTTTCACATCAAGCAAGATTATTGATTTTCTTCTTCTATCCAAAACTTTTCATCTTTTCACATCCAGCAAGATTATTGATTTTCTTCTTCTATCCAAAACTTTTCATCTTTTCACATCCAGCAAGATTATTGATTTTCTTCTTCTATCCAAAACTTTTCATCTTCTCACATCAAGCAAGATTATTGATTTTCTTCTTCTATCCAAAACTTTTCAAATTTTCACATCCAGCAAGATTATTGATTTTCTTCTTCTATCCAAAACTTTTCATCTTTCACATCAATAAAGATTATTGATTTTCTTCTTCTATCCAAAACTTTTCATCTTTTCACATCCAGCAAGATTATTGATTTTCTTCTTCTATCCAAAACTTTTCATCTTTTCACATCAAGCAAGATTATTGATTTTCTTCTTCTATTCAAAACTTTTCATCTTTTCACATCCAGCAAGATTATTGATTTTCTTCTTCTATCCAAAACTTTTCAACTTCTCACATCAAGCAAGATTATTGATTTTCTTCTTCTATCCAAAACTTTTCGTCTTTTCACATCAAGCAAGATTATTGATTTTCTTCTTCTATCCAAAACTTTTCATCTTTTCACATCCAGCAAGATTATTGATTTTCTTCTTCTATTCAAAACTTTTCATCTTTTCACATCGAGCAAGATTATTGATTTTCTTCTTCTATCCAAAACTTTTCTTCTTTTCACATCCAGCAAGATTATTGATTTTCTTCTTCTATCCAAAACTTTTCTTCTTTTCACATCCAGCAAGATTATTGATTTTCTTCTTCTATCCAAAACTTTTCATCTTCTCACATCCAGCAAGATTATTGATTTTCTTCTTCTATCCAAAACTTTTCAACTTTTCACATCCAGCAAGATTATTGATTTTCTTCTTCTATCCAAAACTTTTCATCTTTTCACATCAAGCAAGATTATTGATTTTCTTCTTCTATCCAAAACTTTTCATCTTCTCACATCAAGCAAGATTATTGATTTTCTTCTTCTATTCAAAACTTTTCTTCTTTTCACATCCAGCAAGATTATTGATTTTCTTCTTCTATTCAAAACTTTTCATCTTTTCACATCAAGCAAGATTATTGATTTTCTTCTTTTATCCAAAACTTTTCATCTTTTCACATCAAGCAAGATTATTGATTTTCTTCTTCTATCCAAAACTTTTCATCTTCTCACATCCAGCAAGATTATTGATTTTCTTCTTCTATCTAAAACTTTTCATCTTTTCACATCCAGCAAGATTATTGATTTTCTTCTTCTATCCAAAACTTTTCATCTTTTCACATCAAGCAAGATTATTGATTTTCTTCTTCTATCTAAAACTTTTCATCTTTTCACATCAAGCAAGATTATTGATTTTCTTCTTCTATCCAAAACTTTTCATCTTTTCACATCCAGCAAGATTATTGATTTTCTTCTTCTATCCAAAACTTTTCTTCTTTTCACATCCAGCAAGATTATTGATTTTCTTCTTCTATCCAAAACTTTTCAACTTCTCACATCAAGCAAGATTATTGATTTTCTTCTTCTATCCAAAACTTTTCGTCTTTTCACATCAAGCAAGATTATTGATTTTCTTCTTCTATCCAAAACTTTTCATCTTTTCACATCCAGCAAGATTATTGATTTTCTTCTTCTATTCAAAACTTTTCATCTTTTCACATCCAGCAAGATTATTGATTTTCTTCTTCTATCCAAAACTTTTCTTCTTTTCACATCCAGCAAGATTATTGATTTTCTTCTTCTATTCAAAACCTTTCATGTTTTCACATCAAGCAGGATTATTGATTTTCTTCTTCTATCCAAAACTTTTCATCTTTTCACATCAAGCAAGATTATTGATTTTCTTCTTCTATCCAAAACTTTTCATCTTCTCACATCCAGCAAGATTATTGATTTTCTTCTTCTATCTAAAACTTTTCATCTTTTCACATCCAGCAAGATTATTGATTTTCTTCTTCTATCCAAAACTTTTCATCTTTTCACATCAAGCAAGATTATTGATTTTCTTCTTCTATCTAAAACTTTTCATCTTTTCACATCAAGCAAGATTATTGATTTTCTTCTTCTATCCAAAACTTTTCATCTTTTCACATCCAGCAAGATTATTGATTTTCTTCTTCTATCCAAAACTTTTCATCTTTTCACATCCAGCAAGATTATTGATTTTCTTCTTCTATCCAAAACTTTTCATCTTTTCACATCCAGCAAGATTATTGATTTTCTTCTTCTATCTAAAACTTTTCATCTTTTCAGATCCAGCAAGATTATTGATTTTCTTCTTCTATCCAAAACTTTTCATCTTTTCACATCCAGCAAGATTATTGATTTTCTTCTTCTATCTAAAACTTTTCATCTTTTCACATCCAGCAAGATTATTGATTTTCTTCTTCTATCTAAAACTTTTCATCTTTTCACATCCAGCAAGATTATTGATTTTCTTCTTCTATCCAAAACTTTTCATCTTTTCACATCAAGCAAGATTATTGATTTTCTTCTTCTATCCAAAACTTTTCATCTTTTCACATCCAGCAAGATTATTGATTTTCTTCTTCTATCCAAAACTTTTCATCTTTTCACATCCAGCAAGATTATTGATTTTCTTCTTCTATCCAAAACTTTTCATCTTTTCACATCCAGCAAGATTATTGATTTTCTTCTTCTATCCAAAACTTTTCATCTTTTCACATCCAGCAAGATTATTGATTTTCTTCTTCTATCCAAAACTTTTCATCTTTTCACATCCAGCAAGATTATTGATTTTCTTCTTCTATCCAAAACTTTTCATCTTTTCACATCAAGTAAGATTATTGATTTTCTTCTTCTATCCAAAACTTTTCATCTTTTCACATCCAGCAAGATTATTGATTTTCTTCTTCTATCCAAAACTTTTCATCTTTTCACATCAAGCAAGATTATTGATTTTCTTCTTCTATCCAAAACTTTTCATCTTTTCACATCAAGCAAGATTATTGATTTTCTTCTTCTATCCAAAACTTTTCATCTTTTCACATCAAGCAAGATTATTGATTTTCTTCTTCTATCCAAAACTTTTCATCTTTTCACATCCAGCAAGATTATTGATTTTCTTCTTCTATCCAAAACTTTTCATCTTTTCACATCAAGCAAGATTATTGATTTTCTTCTTCTATCCAGAACTCATCTTTTCACATCAAGCAAGATTATTGATTTTATTTTCCCTAGCAACCATTCGTCATTTTTTTATATTGTCCTTACATGGTCCACTAATACTCAGATCAGAAAACAAAGCTCATTTCAAACAAAAACTCCCGTTACAAATTTTACAATATGCAATGTACTTAGTAACATTAAATGATGGCTCATCTTGCTTCTTACTATAGTAAGTGCAGCGTCCTTTAACCATGCAGATATTATCGGAGGACGCATGGAGAAGGTTGGCTTTGCATGAAGAACCTACCTCCAAACAAATTCTACAAATTGGAAATTCTGGAACCTCCTGTACATAGCACGATAAATATACGCTATTATTTGGAATAAGCTGATTTAGGGCTGATAACATACAATATCGGTGTCTTCGGACAAAACGATGAAAGCAATAGACCTGGATTAAGTAGTTTCCAACACAGGAGATGTTAAAGATGTGGGAGTAAGGATTCCTCTTGGCATTCCCAGAACTTGTGCTTGCCAAGTCGATCTTGAGATAAACACGATGGAATTTCCCTGTTTGGTATTCCGCAGAGTGGAGCTCCTTCTGGCTACTGGTAAACTCCTTACCCTGTGTTCGATACTTGGACTGCAAGTATGTGATTCATTCAGCCAGAGAAGTTTCTGGGGTCCCTGAAGGCAACTGAAGTAGTGTAATGAAATAGGTTAGCCCATAAATTGTTGTATTTTTTAATACTTTAAATAAACATTCCGTATGGCAAATAAAATGTTTTGTCATTACGTTTTATGTTATCGTGTAGAACACTTTGTATTCTCCATAATTGTGTCTTCAGTTTTTGTGTGCGTATGTGCTGTTTGTTCCTTTCAGGTTAATAAAATGGAGTGTCAAGCCAATTTAAAAAACAAAATCACACATTTTCGATACTTTCTGCTTCTTGTTTAATTGAGATGCCAAAGCTACACAAAATGTCCGCTCAACCTTCGGGTTTTACTTCAAACATTTATTTTCTCACAACATTGCAAATACGAGGGCTGTTCAATGAAGAATGATAATTTTTTTACCGTCATAATTTTTGGCACTAGAATTGAATCTTATTATATTATGTTAGCTTAATGTGAAACAAACACGCCGTAGTAGTCTCATTGTTGGTACTCCTGGTACTCCTGTGAGAACCATGCAATTTCAGACATGTTCAGTATCGCCTACCGCTGCAATGGAGGTAACATGTAGTTAAAGTTTATGTTAGAGGAAGATCCGGAGTTTATTTCAAACGTAATCACTGCTGATGAAACTTGGCTACATCTTTTTGATGCTGAGAGCAAACAGCAAAGCTCATTGTGGAAATCTCCTTCATCACCAACCCCCAAAAAGCAAAAGTGGTTTCTTCTGCTGGAAATGTTATGGTCAGCTCGTTCTTTGATACTCA
Organism: Mantis religiosa; assembly: GCA_030765055.1. Classification (NCBI taxonomy): domain Eukaryota; kingdom Metazoa; phylum Arthropoda; class Insecta; order Mantodea; family Mantidae; genus Mantis; species Mantis religiosa. The sequence continues at coordinate 89,699,440 of CM060958.1, forward strand.
TGGAATGGTTTATCAGCGTGTTGTACCTGCACACACATCAGTAACTGGACAATACTACAGGGATGTCCTGGAAACATTACAAGTCCATATCAGGCGCAAAAGACCACATTTCCATGGAACTGGCTGGATGCTGGATTACGATAATGCGCGGCCGCATATCGCCAATGTTGTTGCTGAATATTTTGCAAAAATCAACGTGAAGTTCATCCCTCACCCTCCCTATAGTCCGGATTTAGCCCCATGTGACATTTTCTATTCCATAACTTAAAGAAACGCCTTCGTGGGAGGCATTATCCATCATCAGAAGCAGTGGTGAAGGCTGTGAAGGCAATTTTGAAGGATCTCTCAAAAATGGTTTCTAGCATGTCTTTGAAGACTGGCAGAAACGCTGGGACAAGTGCATCGCATTCAGGGGAGACTATTTTGAGAAGGACCATCAAAATTATGAGGACGAGTAAAGGTACGTTTTCAAAACAAAATTGTGATCATTCTTTATTGAACAACCCTCGTATCATTCATACTTTCAGGATGCCCACATCGGTAGTGTAGATGGTAGCGTGTCTGTCTCGCGTTCAAGAGGTCCCGGGTTGAATCTCGGTCAGGGTTAGTTACCTGGATAAGGTTTTTCGGGGTTTCCCTTATCCTGAAAGACGAATGTCGGGTAACTAAGCTTTATAAACCCTGGGCTCATTTGAGCATCATTTCACCCATTCCATTCATCGTCCGATATGACTTAACGTTTGAAGATGTAGATTAAAAAAAGACCCAAAATATTGTTTAGAATAGATGTTGCTTTTGTTCAAGAGCAGATTATTCTTTTTGCAACTTCAGAATAAGGGCATATTAATTTCATTAGAGGGGACAGGGGTTCTATGACATTAAAAGAAATATTATTTTGTTGCGTTAGAAAAGGCATAAGAAGAATTTCTGCTTCTTTAACTTTGGTAGCTAATGTATGAAATGATACGCAAATGAAAGAATGTTCTGTTGTTACGTATTTCTCCAAAGCAATTTCACCACTTGATGCAATTCTTAATACTAAAATATTATAATTCTATACTTTTTAAATCAAATTTAGATTTCGTTTTATAACTAGCATTAAATATTTCTTCAAACTTGAGTACAGTTATAAAATATAAACACACCAACACTAATTTAATACTAGCAAACGAAGAGCAGATACCATAACATTTTTTGTTTTTTCTTAATCCTCAGATGCAACAAATTAAAATCAAATTTATTTTTCCAAGTTTATGTCATATGATTACTTAATATCTTAAATCAAGCACAGGCTATCTGCAAGAGTTATGCCAGGAGGAAATAGGAAGAGAAGTGGACAATTCCATCCATCAGCGATAAGTCTCTCAGGGATAAATAGATACTCATTCTGAATAATGTACGTGAACACATATAAACAACGAAGATTATTGTCGGTATAAAGAAAACTGAAGCAAAGACACAATCAGAAATTTGAAAAGTCATGTACCTGATTCATATTTAAGAACAGCCTATTTTGCATTCTTCCACAGTATAATCTCATATGACATTTTACTCTGGGGAAGCAGCAGTCATATTTCTACTATCCTAATATTACAACAACAAAAAAAAAAAAAAATAATAATAATAATTCGTACCATCTCAAATTCAGATAAATTTGCACATTGTAAACCTCTATTTATAAAATTAAGAATTATGACTGTGATAAATGTATATATTTATAATACTCTCATCTATGTAAAAAGTAACTTAACCGACCAGCTATTTAGGCAGGATATTCATAATTATAATCCTAGGTTTAATTATAAACTCAATATACCATATCATAGATTAACTAAAACCTCTAACAGCTTTGAAGTATTGGGCATTAAACTATATAATCAATTACCTTTAGAATTACCTGAATCATCAGGTAATACATTTAAATGCAAATTATATGAATGGTTAGTTTCCAAACCTTATTATTCAATACAGGAAAACTTTAACTTTAACTTTGGCTTATGTCATGAAGTATTCTTATTTCCTCATTTTATTTTAAGTCTCTATATTTGTATATCTAATGTAAGTTATTTTATTGATTTTTTTTATCTTCACTGTATTATAACTGTATTAATTTGTACTCTATTTTTGACTTTGTCTATTGCAATATAAGCTTAATGACAATAAATCATTATTATTATTCATAGTTGATAAATAGCAAACCACCGGAAAATCCATGCGAGTGGCGTTATTTATATTTTGAGCCTAATAATTAAAACAAAATAATTTCTGATTCAAAGCTTCTTTATTGTTTCTCAAAATATTCTCCTTTATGATCAATACACTTTTGCATCCGTTTGAACATTTGTCAAAGCATTTACTGCAGTCTCCTTGAGACACCTCCAAAACATGGTTTTTGAAGGCACCAACGGCTTCTTTTACCGATGAAAATCATTGTCCATGCAATTTATTATTGATTTTCGTGAACAAAAGAAGTCATCGCGTGCCAAATCAGGACTGTATGGCGGATGACCCATCAATACGATTTTTTTAGCCTTCAGATACTCTGTTGTAGACGAGATGTGTGTGCGCTCGCTTTGTCTTGATGAAGAACTATCCTACGGTTCTTGTTGTTCTCCTAACTTCATCGAAGACTTAAAAAAAATGAACATCTCACCTTAGTTCTCGATATTGTCTCCATTGATGACTTGGTGCAGCGATAATCCAGCGTTTGCATCCCTCGGAAACATAGGTTCCGTTAAGGTCTGCAAAATACTCGTTGACGGTGACTATGGCTTCGTTTTATGAAAATTTCTTACTACCAAGCCAAATTTCCATGTTTGGGAACAGGAAGAAGTCACTTGCGGCTAAGTCTGTGAATAAGCTGGATGAGGAACCAATTCATAGCACAACTCATGCACTTTCCCTTTGCGATTGCTGGTATATTTCAATCTGGATCTCCTTTCAGTCAACTCATGTTGCAAACGATCCACAAATGAAGCATAATAGGCTACAGTTATGGTTCTGGCTTTTTCCAAGTAGTCTATGACGATTATTCCTTGAGAATTCTCCCCCTCCAAAATAGCCATTACCTTACCAGCTGACAAAATGGTTCTTCCCTTCTTTGGAGCACTTTCGCCAGCCTTTGTCCCTTGTTTTGATTGCTGTATTGACTCTGTAATGGTGGAACTAAGTTCCATCCATGATCATAAATCGGCGCAAAAGTCTTGAGGACTGCGATTAAACATCGCCAGACACTCGGTAGAAGTGTTCTTCTGGATACACTTTTGTTCGAATGTGTGCAATCGCGGCACCCATTTTGCACACAGCTTTTTCATTGCCAGTTTTTCATGTAGGAAACTGTGCACTCGCTCAGATGAGATATCTACAGCTACAGCAATCTCACGAATTTTGACTCGGCAGTCTTGCTTAGCCAGATGATGGATTCTTTTTCAATGGCGTCTTGTGTGGTGCCCTCAGTTGGGCAAAGGCCACGCCGTGGATCAGTGGTTACACCGCTTGGCTCTCACCAAGGCGGCCCGGGTTCGATCCCAGGTGACAGCAAAGTGAGATTGGTGGTGGACAACACGGCGTTGGGGCGGGTTTTCTCCGGGACCTCCGGTTTCCCCCGCCATCTCATTCCACCGGTGCTCCATCTTCATCTCATGCAACATCAGTGTCACCGCCTGCGGTGCCGTATGTAGTAAAAGCGGGCGTTAAACACTACACATTTCATTTCAGTTGGGCGACCAGAGCGCGACTCATCTTCGTTGCTTCTAGGAGCACGTTTAAATTCATTGATCCAAAAGCAAATGGTTTTCAATGAGTCCACGTGAACTTCATCCAATTCAGTTTTGACTTGTGCTGCAGTCTAGTCTTTCAAATGAAAATGTTTAATTACATCACGAAACTCTGCCCCCCCCCCCCCCCCACATTTTAAATTGCACCTATCACACTGACCAGTCCAGATGGCTGTCAACAATGAACTGTATATTTCAGCACATTCAAATTTTCTGTACAATCTGTTGAATAATCAAGCTTACCATCCACAAAGCTGCAACAAAAAATTTCCATCCGTTCATGAAATTTACCAGACTTATCAAACGACCCTAGTATATGTACATTTGTGACTTTAATTGCAAATATGAATACATATATTTACATTAGACAAGTATAATCCTATCAATTGCAGTATTTTAAAACAGTAAAAGAAAATAGTGATTGGGGAGGAAAAAATATTTCTTGCAGTCAATTAAATAGAGATTTAAAAATGTACATTAGCAAATCCTACAAACGGGTTAAGCTAACTCTAATGGGTTCTTTCCATCAGATTGCCGTTTAATAGAGATTCTTTTCGATGTCAATGATACAAAGAAGCATTTTCTCCCGTGAATAATAATAATAATAATAATAATAATAATAATAATAATAATAATAATAATAATAATAATAATAATAATAATAATAATAATAATAATAATAATAATAATAATAATAATAATAATAATAATAATAATAATAATAATAATAATAATAATAATAATAATAATAATAATAATAATAATAATAATAATAATAATAATAATAATAATAATAATAATAATAATAATAATAATAATAATAATAATAATAATAATAATAATAATAATAATAATAATAATAATAATAATAATAATAATAATAATAATAATAATAATAATAATAATAATAATAATAATAATAATAATAATAATAATAATAATAATAATAATAATAATAATAATAATAATAATAATAATAATAATAATAATAATAATAATAATAATAATAATAATAATAATAATAATAATAATAATAATAATAATAATAATAATAATAATAATGATAATGATAATGATAATGATAATGATAATGATAATAATAATAATAATTAATAATAAGAAGAATAATTAATAATAATATCTAATAAGATCAAAGATCAATAAATTGGCTCTATGGTCTGGACTGGCAGAACATTGTTTTGATAATGACCTTAGAGCCAATTTTCGGGAGACGACCATCTTGGCAATATGCAACAGTTACTGGGAGCGGAGAATTAAGGAGGCCTTGGCCATTTCTTCCTAAAGGAACATGCTTAATTGTGATGCTGGATTTCAGTTAAGCTCCTCTTGGAAACCGACCTTAAAAATAGAAATCCATTGACTTATGAAGCACACATCAATACAACTTGATAATCAAGTTAAGTAGTTACGTGTCTATGACCCAATTATTTGTCTATACTTACGCCATCTCCTAACCTGGCATTTAATTTACTGAAAACAGTCATTTGTTCAGTAATGCGAATTTTGATAGTGTTTTGTCTTTGTTTATATTTGCGTTATATCCAGTGTTTCATTTGTGGTTATAACATTTAATACATATCCTGATGATGTGAGTTTTTTTATTATTATTATTTTACGTCCTCCAACATTTAGTCATATCGGACGACGAATGAAATAGGTGAAATGATGCTCAATGCGTCCGGGGTCCATGGAGCTTAGAGTTACCCGACATTCATCTTTCAGGATAAGGGAAAACCCCGGAAAAACCTTATCCAGGTAACACCCTCACCGAGATTCGAACTCAGGATCTCTTGAACGTGAGGCAGACACGCTACCATCTACTCTACCTAGGCGGGCTGATGATGGAAGAGATGCACACTCCCGAAACGTCGTTTTCTAACCGTCCTTTCACCTGGCTTGCTTCCCGAGAAGAAATTGAGCATATCTTCGTCTGTTTCAATAATAAACCAAGTCAAGCTGTAAATTATTTAACAATAATAACTTACTAGTGTGTAATTGCGTCTGTATTCTGTTTCAATAATATCTCTGATGTGCATTGTAGAGTTCCAAACACGTGCATCTGTGGTGTATGTGCAGGATACAGAGGAATGAATCTAAATATTTGTACAGTTTTCTGTCCCCGAAATTAATTCACACTCATCAGTGATTGGAATACTTTTCCTGTACGGTATTTCTTACAAGGGAACTATCACTATGCTCACACCTGTATTCGCTTGAGAGTTTGATGACATCATCTCTGCCCTATGTAGGGTCGTGTGCCAAAAATCAGGTGCGGAGTATAGCTGAAAGTACCTGAAAATAACTACAGAATAGCTAACATCATACAGGTATACTAACGCAGCATTATACGGGAGGGATCTACACGTCTTCAGGTATACGTAAGGAGCGCCGGCAAGAGCTCACGAGAGAAGTCCAGCAGCTACTTGCAAATAGTCGTATGCAGCACTTTTCAGGTCTCAGTTTTGGGCGTTGAATTTCTAAACCGCAGCAGATTTTAGACACACAGACCCTACACAAAGCAGAGATGATGTCATCAAACTCTCAGGCGTTACAGAGGATGACTATGCGATTAACATTAAAACACCTAAGAATTTTCCTTCACCAATCAGCAGCCTAAGAGCACTTCGTCACAGTACCGAGCGGGATGGCTCAGGCGGTTTCGTCTGTGGCCCGCATTTGGGAGGCCTGTGTTCGATTCCCGTGGCCGAAGTACCTGACCCATGTATTTTTTCGGGGTTTTCCCGGGTCACTAGGCAAATGCTTGGTAGGTTCATTTTATCCCCCGAATTTCCTGTCCCTCCATTTCATCTCGATTATCATTTCACATAATACTTCATCTAGTGGTCTCTTGCAGGGTAGAAGTGTCGGTGGGTGCCTCGGCGGTGCATGGCGGGATATGTTTTATGAGGACCTCCTACTACTTCCTACTCCGGTAGACAGGTTGCCGGTTTCCGCTCCTCTGCTGGGGTCATTTCGGGACCGCCAGCCCGAAATTTGTGCCTTTGAGGCTCGGATCGCCTGCCTGGGACTTTTGGGGCTCAGCTGCTGGGCTCACCTGCCCCTCAATAGGGGAACGTGTCCGTCACCCTGGCCTGTCGGGGGAAGTCTCTATTCAAGTAAACTATAGGGACCCAGCCCTCTGTACTTTCGTGGCTTCTTTGTTCGGCCTCCCTCTGTCTCCTTCGCCTTATCCTTCCTCCCGGGGGTGTCCCACTTGGGGGCTTAGGAACAATGGGCCCAGCATGCTGGCCTACGTACTGTCCAGCAACGCAAAGAAGGTTCCTGAAAGGAATGTGCTCTTTTACACAGTGGGACAAGGACAGCAAATGTGTGTGACAAAATGAAATGTGTAGTGTTTAACGTCCGCTTTTACTACATACGGCACCGAAGGCGGTGACACTGATGATGCATGAGATGAAGATGGAGCAGCGGTGGAATGAGATGGGGGAAATCAGAGGTCCTGGAGAAAACCCGCCCAAGCGCCATGTTGTCCACCACAAATCTCACTTTCCGGTTGCCTGGGATCGAACCCGGGCAGTCTTGGTGACAACCAAGCGGTCTAACCACTGAGCCATGGCGTGGTCAGTGTGTGACAGGGAATGCATGCTACACAAGGAGCAGAGCCGTTAAAAAATCGTGCGCCCTATTCACTCTGCACACTAAAACCGAGAAGATTCATTCGCAAAAGTAGAAGCCGTCAGAATGTTTTTGAATGTTCTGTAACTGTACTGTCATGGGGTGTCATAAACCTGTCGAGGGAAGGTGTGGGGACCTTCTCCAACTCCCCTGCGTCTCAGGCCTCGGAGGCCTTCTCTCCTATGGAGGACAGTACCCCTCCGTAATGAAATCCTAATCCTAATCCTTGGTCACAGTGGTCTCTGCCTCTCTCTTTTCACTTTCCATGTGTTTACAGCAGGATGTTATCATCTGAGATACAGAAAACAATCCACGAGCACATAAATCGGGCTCTAGTAGAGTGGAATTCACCTACAATTGGCAATACAACTTATTATTAAACAAAGTGTTAACATTAAGAGCTAAATTCTGCTGGTTCCTCATCCCAGAGCAGGTTCGTAACTGTAAAACAGGAATGACAAATAAGGATTAAACTGCAACTCAAGTTTGGTTGAATGTAACCGAATACAAATGCCAGGAGGAACCCCAAAATTTGGTGCGAATTTGCGTGACAACAAGTAACACGCTAACAGTTACTTCATTCCAAATTTCTCACTTGACAAGTAGACAACTGCTCATATACGTGTTTCTGTTATTTTATGAGCCTACGTTATTACAGCATACAGCAACATATAAAATGCAAAACCTGATTATAATGAGTTTCAACCTCAAGGACTGCGTTTACATCAATTTGTTGTTTTTTCTTTGGGTAATATTGCCCTCCAGTTATTTTGATTGCAGCTGCTGAAGAAAGGAATTGGATAACCCGTATTTTTTAAATTGTTTCACTCCTTTTGAATGGAGTGATCTGGCTTAGAATATAATATCTGTATCTCGCATTCAGAAGGTCGCAATTTCAAATCCAGAATACTGCAAATAGCCTTTGTTTTCCAGTTGCCTAGAAATGCAGGAGTGGATATTCAACTACGAGGACTGTTCAGTAAAAAATAATCATACCTTTTTATGGTCATAATTTTTCGCACTAAAATTCATCTTATTATATTCTGTTAGCTTAATGTGAAACAAAAACGCCATAGTAGTTTCATTGTTGGTACTGCTGGTTCCCGCCTGTGAGAGCCAGCAAGTTCAGACATGTTCAGTATCACCTACTGCTGCAATTGAGGTAACACGTGAGGAACAATATGCGGCTTTGAAATTCTGTTTCATCTCAACAAATCTTTAGTTGAGGCCTATACAATGTTACAGGAGACCTACGGAGAGTCCATTCTTCCCTACAGTACAGGTCTAAGGTGGTTTAAAATGTTTAAAGAGGGAAGACAATCAATTTCAAAGGAAGGTGGACCCGGTGCTCCAGTTACTGCTCTTACAGAAGGAAACATCAACACTGCTGCTGCCATTCAGAGAGAGGATCGACGAATTACCGTAAGATTACTTTCTGAAATACTGAACATTTCATTGGGTGCCACCCACACGTTGGTGACAGAGACATTACACATGAGACGTGTTAGTGCGCGATGGGTTCCAAGACTGCTGATTCCCGAACAAAAGGACATTCGCATGTAGGATTGCATGCAGTTAAAGTTGATGTTAGAGGAAGATCCGGAGTTTCTTTCAAACGTAATCACTGCTGATGAAACTTGGCTATATCATTTTGATCCTGAGAACAAACAGCAAAGCTCAGTGTGGAAATATCCTTCATTACCAACCCCCGAAAAAGTAAAAGTAGTTGCTTCTGCTGGGAAAGTTATGTTCGTTTCATTCTTTGATATTCATGGAATGGTTTATCAGCATGTTGTACCTGCACTCACATCAGTAACTGGACAATACTACAGGGATGTCCTGAAAACATTCGTAATCCATATCAGGCACAAAAGACCACATTTCCATGAAGCACGCTGGATGCTGCACCACGATAATGCGCGGCCGCATATTGCCAATGTTGTTGCTGAATATCTTGCAAAATTCAACGTGAAGTTGAAGTCCCTATAGTCCGGATTTAGACACATGTGACTTCATTCTATTTTCTAACTTGAAGAAACGCCTTCATGGGAGGCATTATCCATCATCAGAAGCAGTGGTGAAGGCTGCGGAGAGGATTTTGAAGGATATCTCAAAAAATAGTTTCCAGCATGTCTTTGAAGACTGGCAGAAATGCTGGGACAAGTGCATCGCATTCAGGGGAGACTATTTTGAGAAGGACCATCAAAATTATGAGGATAAGTAAACGTACATTTTGTAACTGTTTTTATTGATGGTGATCACAGGTTGCCACTGCTCTACGTTGTGCACCAGTTTGAAGCAAATATTATAGTGAGCAATGAGGTTTCTCTCGGGGTATGCGTGGATGTGTATGAGAAGGAAATTTTACAACACTGGAATGCCCGTTTCCAAATTATTTATTCACTGCTTCTTATTTCAAACCTCGAAATGGAAGCTGCCGACCGAGGGTTACCAATCACGGTTTATCATGACTGAATGCTGATTGTATTTCTCGATAAATTTTGATGACCCGACAGATATTCAAGACAGAACAAGTTGACCGCTCTAATAGGCTTCACGTCTGACTCTTCCTTTTTATCGGCTGCACGCCGAAGACTTTATAATGGCTTTCTAGCCGCGACACATCTCCATCGGCGAAACGCCGAAGAGTCTCTGACCACATCTGCGCGCGTGTGTATCTTTATATAACTTTCACTCTCCAAATTCCTTTTTCAAACCAAAGACCCTTTTGTGGCTGTTTTGGTCGCCATTGTAAACGATCCGAAGAATTCTCTATTCATGTACGTCAAGTGACAATTCCTTTAGAAACCTCCTAAGGACACTGTTCCTTTCATTCATGGCATTGTTATAAACAGTTTCCCCAACTAAACTGGCCTTGGTCGTCACAAAGAGCCAACATTCCTTTGACGTCTATCATTATTCCTTGCTCCTGCAAACCATAATTTCGGTATCAATTTTCAAAAAAATTGTGATCATTCTTTATTGAACAGCCCTCGAAGAAGTTCCACTCATAGTTTAAGAGCAGTTAAAATAAAAGAAGCCGAATAGATGGGTATCTTTCCAGCATGATTCTGATTTCTTAGGATAATAATTCCAAGTTTATAAAGCTTATAAGGCTATAAAGCTTCACCACCCGAATACATTAAAAGTACCAAATTAAATGCCGCAGAAAGACGATTACCCAACTGAGGCTATCTATTAAGAAGTTATTTAAGCACATAAGAGGTTGAAGGCAATTAGCTCGTGGCCGAGCGTTTAGACCACTTGAGTCTTACCAACGCAGCCTGGGCGGGTTCTCCGGTCCCCTCCACTATCCTATACCAAGATAAGAAGAATTGGTAACTTAGGACATAGATAGAGTCAACCTGAAAGGTTTCCACAGACGGAAACCAGGAGATCCGTGGTTCAAATCCCGGCCATGGCACTGAATTTTTCAGGTTGACTCTATCTATCCAAAACTTAGCCTATACACGGCTAGTATGGAGGAACGATTAATTTCTATCAATTAACTTAGGAGATATTTTGGCACGTACTGAATCGCGTTTACAGAGCGTCTAGAGACAATCCTTGCGATATTACCTTGATGTTGTAGTGACGGGCATTAAATAATTTTCTGGGATTTAAACACATTTATACCGGTAGTTTTTAAATTAAATAAACATTAATGTTGTTCTGACTACAAAATGATATTGCAATACAGACCTAGTAGTCTTTAAAACTTTTTTTACTTGTAAAAAATAAAATAGAAATTATTTCTTATAACCTTACCTGTGACATGGGTTCTTCTGCGCTCCCTTTCCCCTCATTGGCTAATAAACCCTTTGAATGTCGCTGTATGACAAACAAGCCTTATACCATGGAATATAAGTCGATAAAAGCATTGTTATGATACATGCGCTGCTTTCGTGGTCCTTAGAGGTAGATTTAAATCAAAGAATCCTCCAAATGTATTACTGATAATAATTTATATGCATTCTAAATGCAGCATAACTCTGTTGCGTAATATTCTATTCATATCCTTATGAATACATTAAGATATTATAAGTAAGGAGTTCGGGGGTCGCACCACAACCTTTCAGCACGACAACAGCCAATGAGAGGTGTCTAGTGCATGTGACATTTAAGAGCTACAGATATAAGTCATATGGAACAGGTTTACTCAGATGTAGGTAATAAAAATATCAGTTTACCTGACACCCAGTCTATAACAAAACAAGTTCAGAACAAGTGACAGAAATGTGTAAACAAAGTGAAAGTGCATAGGCTAGAGTATAACCTAAAATACAGTAACATTGACTTAAACTTCCACCATACATTTTTTTGAAATTATGTTGCACTAAAATCAGTAGTTTTTCAAGCTGGAGAATTGTAATCTTATATTCAACTTTCAATAGAAGGAGTTGTTTTGCTGGGTCTAACAATTGGGACAGGCATTCTTTATTCGTAGTTAATTTCTCTCCGTTTGCATCAGTCACACATTCGGGCGCAATTTGGTGCGGGATTTCTATGCTTGAAATGGGATGCACGTTGACTTTTCGAAGACCCACGTCGAGAAGCCAGATATAACAGGGTTAACTCGTTGTAGTTTGAGTTGTTTCTTGATGATTGTGTTTGATTAAATAAGAGTCATGAGAATCTTCGTTTCAGGCGTGCTTCGGAATAAAGTTTCGGAGAAATCAAATTTTGTAACTATTTAATTGTATTATTCGGATTACATTTTACTTGAACTTCCTTTCCCAGTCACTTGCAGGATACTTCCAACATATCGATAAATTTTTACTTTGTTATATTTAAACAGTTCCAACTATTACATAAAAGTTCTTGATCCTGATCCACTATTCATCACACTCACGATTACAAAACATATCTATCCAGATTATTGATTTTTCGTAACTATCGTTACTCCTATCTTAACTTTGTGATTGGCAGATTTAATGCCACGTCACAATATTACAATTATTACTACGGCCAATCACAAAATTTCATATACTTTTACTTGTTTAAATTACGAAATAGATTTACATAATCATTTTTTTATAAATGTATAAACTTTTCATACCTTTTCTAAATATAACTCAAAACTACTGTTACACAATTAAATATTTTTACCACGGCAACATTCTTGAATATTTTGTGATATTAGAGATGGAAGGAATTACGTAAAGGACCAAACAAATAGATTTACTACTGAATGTCCGGATATTTGTATGTTCGGTTATAAACAAAGAAAACCAGCCATTTTCTCTCCGCTAAAAATACAAATTGCACAACATGCAATTAATTTAAGTGAGTCCATAAGGTCGATGATTTCATATTTTGAGACAATTCTTCGGAATACACCATGAATACATTTTCTGAAAACAATTTATACATTTTAATACTCTTGAATCCATGAATTATGAATCGAATTTCTCGTACATCTTTCTTCACCTTTGTGGCAACAAGTTATTGGTAACATTGACTACTTTTACCGTAAAATGTGGGGTGTAAGTTCAATGTCACTGTTAATAGTGTCAGATATTTGGACTTTTTTCTAAATTGGTGCTAGTATATATACCGTTGTGGATCGAAACGAGAATAATCGATACTTGCGCTTTCACAATGTTATGTGACCACTTCTGATTGGTCAAATACCAATACTTTAATGAACAGGTGTACTTTGATGAGGCCCATTAAAGTACTGCTACCAGTCGTATAAGAACTAAAGAGTGCCATGGTCGAGCATATATTTAAATAAAAAACAAGGAATATCTCCAAAACTTTTTTTTTTTTTGTTATTTTACGTCCTCCAACGTCAAGTCATGTCGGACGATGAATGGAATGGGTGAAATGATGCTCAAATTAGCCCAGGGCCCATAGAACTTAGAGTTACCCGACATTCGTCTTTCAGGATAAGGGAAAATCCCGGAAAAAACCTTATCCAGGTAACTCACCCTGACCAAGATTCGAACTCGGGACTTCTTGAACGTGTGGCAGACTCGCTACCACCACGCTACCGAGGCGGGCTCTCCGAAGCTGTTTATATATATGTTATGGTTTTCCAGTTATTCAAAAGTCATTCAGAAGAGGATTTCAGAGGCTATTATCGGAACTTCAAAGGTTTTCCTACGTAAACTGTGGTTTGAGGAATTTTATTGAAAATATTTGTGTTGCATCCTTGGTATTATTTATTTATTTATTTATTTATTTATTTATTTATTTATTTATTTATTTATTTATTTATTTATTTATTTATTTATTTATTTATTTATTTATTTATTTATTTATTTATTTATTTATTTATTTATTTATTTATTTATTTATTTATTTATTTATTTATTTATTTATTTATTTATTTATTTATTTATTTATTTATTTATTTATTTATTTATTTATTTATTTATTTATTTATTTATTTATTTATTTATTTATTTATTTATTTATTTATTTATTTATTTATTTATTTATTTATTTATTTATTTATTTATTTATTTATTTATTTATTTATTTATTTATTTATTTATTTATTTATTTATTTATTTATTTATTTATTTATTTATTTATTTATTTATTTATTTATTTATTTATTTATTTATTTATTTATTTATTTATTTATTTATTTATTTATTTATTTATTTATTTATTTATTTATTTATTTATTTATTTATTTATTTATTTATTTATTTATTTATTTATTTATTTATTTATTTATTTATTTATTTATTTATTTATTTATTTATTTATTTATTTGTTTGTTTGTTTGTTTATTATTTATTTATTTATTTATTTATTTATTTATTTATTTATTTATTTATTTATTTGTTTGTTTGTTTGTTTATTATTTATTTATTTATTTATTTATTTATTTATTTATTTATTTATTTATTTATTTATTTACGTGATTTACCTCCTCCAACGTTAAGTCATATCGGACGATGAATTAAAACGGGTGAAACGATGCTCAAATGATACCAGGGTTCATAGAGCTTAGAGTTACCAGACATTCATCTTTCAGGATAAGGGAAAACCCCTGAAAAAACCTGATCCAGGTAACTCACCGTGACCGAGATTCAAACACGGGACCCCTTGAACGTGAGACAGACAAGCTACCATCTACACTACCGAGGTGGGTACATCCTTGTTAGATCTTCTTCTTTAACTTCCCTAGTTATAGTTACCATTTATATAGGGTCAGGGAATTCTTATTCCTCTTCTCCCTTTATGCACGTAGGCGTCGGGTTAAGGAACAGAAACTCTGGATCAGAGAGACGGGAGCCCAGGATGTGCGAACTGCCCGATGCCTGGTATGAGAGTGATAGAAGTAGATGACAGAAAGAGGACGAAATAAATGATAAGAAAGATGATGGAGCGACTGGTGGAATGATGGCGGCGGAAACCGGAGACCCCACAGAAATCCCGCCAAAATACCAACCAAAATCTCATATGTGGTCGCTTGGGATGAAACCCGGTCCACCTAGGTGAGAGTCAAGCGGTCTAACCGCTCACCCATGGCACGGCCATCCTTGGTAGATACTGAATTTAAATATCAAGTTTGGTTTTTAAACAACTCTCAGTATGTTCACAACCAGAAGACTCACTCACGCGGGCACTTACACACATCCCTTTTTCTAAAAATGCTCTTCTTGTATTAAGATGCCTCAAAACCCGCATTCCTGTTGAACATTATATGTTCAACATAAATTCTAGTTTTTTGATGAAATAATTGTACTTACTGTTTGTAGTATATAAGTAAAATTTTCAAACCTAAGTAAGGTATCCTACAATCATGGTTACTTAGATTACCAGATAGCTCCTTTCACTCAGATATGAAAATGTTTACAAGCAAATAATCCTAGAAAATCGGATTTACTTAAAGTATTATACAGTCGTTTTTGATCAATTTTGCCTAATGTTCTCATAAATTCCCTTAAAATGATTACAGTTCGCTATAACTATGATATAAAATTGACAGTCTTTATAAGATAAATCAGGCCAATACTTGGAAGATATCAACGATTCATTTTCCAGCTTCAAATATCCATATTTTCAGCAAAGTGCCACATCCTTTGTCAGCAACATCGTGAGGTACTACTCACCATTTATTTGAGTGTTGAGATTTCTTATGTAATACTTGTTCGCAGTAACGAGCGAGCCTGTTTGACCGTTCAGGGCTGGAAATGAGAAACATCTCGCCACTTGCTCCATGAAGCGAGACGAGTGTGGGCCAATTTGTGGAGGGGAGAGAATCCAAATTACTCTCAAGGCCGCCCAGCAGCAGTGTCTGTGGTGGTGGAGGTTATGGACCCAACTTCCGGCCGCTCCCAGCGCAACAACACCACATCTCCACCTGCGGAAATAAACAAACTCTTCAGTCAATTAATTTATGTAGGCTTCGTCTTCATCACCATTCATCTTATCTGCATTATCACCACCAGATTCCCGGATTATGATGACATGTCAAGTTGACTCATGGACTTCGATAACATGTACTAGACGAATCTATGAGACCCAGATTATGAAAATGGTACATGTTTATTACATCATTTTTTGCCAAATTTTATTTTCTATTTTATAGCTATTTACCTCTCTACTCGTGTAGTTAGTAGGGGAAGTATTGCATAGCATCCAAAAATTCGATATCAAATTTCACCGATATCATATTTAGGGACCTCCGAATTTAAATAAAGTAAAGAAAAAATAAACTTTTTAAGAAGAATGTCCGTGCGCGTTGTTTGCTTGTGTGTGTGTGTGTGTGTGTGTGTGTGTGTGTGTGTAATTTACGTCATCCAACGTTAAGTCATATCGTACGGTGAATGAATTGGGTGAAATGATGCTCAAATGAGTCCAGGGTCCATGGAGCTTACAGTTACCCGACATTCGTCTTTAAGGATAAGGGAAAACTGCGGAAAAATCTTATCCAGGTAACTCACCCTGACCGAGATTCGAACTCGGAACCTATTGAACGTGAGTCAGACATGCTACCATCTACGCTACCGAGGCGGGCACGCGTTGTGTGTTTAGAAACAAAAAGTATATTAAATAACATTTTCCAAGGGTACGATCCAAAAATGTTCAAGCATTTAAATACGGGTTTTGCTTACTTATTTTATGCTTTTTAATTCAGTTAACTTATTTTATCCAAATCACCTAAATTTAAAAGTAAATATTCACCCCTAGCCATCATTTTATCAGACGGTTTACATCGTCTCACTGAAACAGTTAGGAACCAACATAAAAACATGGAATTTTTTTTTAATTTACATCCTCCAACGTTAAATCATATCGGACGGTGAATGGAATGGATCAAATGATGCTCAAATGAACCGAGGGTCCATTGAGCTTAGAGTTACCTGACATTCGTCTTTCAGGATAAGGGAACCCCCGGAAAACCCTTATCCAGGTAACTCACCCTGACCGAGATTCGAACTCGGAACCTATTGAACGTGAGTCAGACATGCTACCATCTACGCTACCGAGGTGGGCACGCGTTGTGTGTTTAAAAACAAAAAGTATATTAAATAACCTTTTCCAAGGGTGCGATCCAAAAATGTTCAAGCATCTAAATACGGGGTTTGCTTACTTATTTTATACTTTTTAATTCAGTTAACTTATTTTATCTAAATCACGTAAATTTAAAAGTAAATTTTCACTCCTAGCCATCATTTTATCAGACGGTTTACATCTTGTCACTGAAACAGTTAGGAGCCAATATAAAAACATGGACCTTTTTTAATTTACGTCCTCCAACGTTAAGTTATATCGGACGATGAATGGAATGGATGAAATGATGCTCAAATGATTCCAGGGCCCATTGAGCTTAGAGTTACCCGACATTCGTCTTTCAGGATAAGGGAAATCCTCGGAAAAACCTCATCCAGGTAACTCACCTGACCATGATTTGAACTCGGGACCTCTTGAACGTGAGGCGGACACACTACCATCTACGCCACCGAGGCGGGCATGGATCTTCTTGTCTCTAGCGTAAAGTAAGTGTTTGTACTGTCGCCGATTAGAGTTCAAAAACTTAATGAAGTCCTGCCAAACTCATCTTTACCACCTCAGCCAGTTTTAACTCAGTGGGGTTCTTGGTTAAAGGCTGTGTCATACTACAGTGTTGTACTGCTTATTATGTGTTTCAAATGGGAAGGTGTTTGTCCTTGAGCGCTACTAGGTGAGCAACCAATGGGAGTCCTGCGGTGTTGTCGTATTGCATTCCCGCTAACTGGTGTATGAGGAGCGCCAACCTAATCAATCTGTATGAAATACTATTCGGGCTAAGACAAAAATTCAGATTTCGCCAAAACTGATCCATGTGGAAGGAAGAGAGTAATGTATCTAACATAACCATGAAAACCCCATATTTTAGCTCAAGTAGTTTCTCTAATACAAATAAATAAAACACTATTACCTGTATTATAACAGTAAATCGCGACGTAAGCAGTGTATGAATATCATTATTGGTTGGCATGTATGCATGTACGTATATATGTAATTATTCAGAACTGAAACGTAAATGTTTGACATGGCGTGATAAAAGAATTACTTTGAATAAGCCAATTCGAGCGAGAGGAAACAATAAATTTCCTGCTGCCCTGACAGAACGTGTCTGGTCACATTATATTTTTGTTTATGAATGGTTCGTAATCTCTATTTATTCTAGAGAGTTCAAAGTGGTTGGTGTGTATGTATGTACATATCCTTTTAATTACTCAGAACTGAAATTTAAACTACTGACATGACGAATAAAAGAATTACTGTGAATAAATCAAGGTGTTAAATTCGAGAAAGAGCAAACACTTCATTTCCTGTTAGCCTGTGGAATGCTGTATGCTTATGGGTTAGAATGAATGCTGGATAAGAAGTGTTTATTTACTCTGGAGAGTTCAGATCAATATCATTCAGTTGTTCTTTACACAACAGTAGAGTAACAGTTAAATAGTGCAATGGCTTTTTGCGGTAAATTTAGTGCCGAGTCAAAAATGCAATTATTGCGAAGTCAGGCTCGAAGTATTGTTTTTAAGGTGTAAACGCTCTTCAAAAAATTGGGCGATGAATATCGAAATCAGCTCGATTTCAAAAATGCTCAACGGCTTACTGCTGAAGCGTGTGGTGTAGGTAAAACAAGTGTGTGCCGCATTTGGATTAGAAAAGCAGGTAATTCATAAACTACAATTATAGTTATAGTATTTAAAATATATATAATTTGCGAAAATGCTTTTTCCAATTTTGATTTTGGCAACTGCATCATTGTAGAAGTTTGTGAAGTATAATTCGCTTACCCTTACATCTAGCGCCAAGCAGACCAGCATGTTGTATGAGTGTGCGAGAGAGAGGGAAATATAAAAGGAGTGGGGTAACAAGCTGGCAACGCTGAGTGTGATACGGCATCTGATTAGCTGGACTCCACAACCCTTCTCATTTGAAACACATAATAGATGCAGAAGATGTAAGCAACATTGCCACACCCTCGTAGCCACGTTCGTTAGAACGTATGTCTCTAGCGTTCCACCGCGTAGAGGGTCGCGGGTTCGAGTCCCGCCCTGGGCATGGGTGTTTATGTACATAGTGTATGAGTGTGAAACTACAGAAAACAGGTAATTAAACGGAAACAATAAAAAAAGGTTAAATAAGGAAAAGAACAAGTTATCTATATACACAGATACATATTTTTTTTTAAAAAAAAGAGATAATATCCGTAACAGTGTCTCCAAAATACCTGCGATACATATACATACCTATACACACACAGTTAAAAACTTGAAATAATACCTAGGAACATTCACTTTTTTTAATAGATGAAATTTCAGTAACGTTGTCTTCAGAGACTCGCGGTATTATTAAAACTGTCTTTAAGAAACTCAGTAAGGCATTAACGAAGAAACCTGATTTTGAAACATAGTGTAAAATTTATAAAAAGAGTTTTGGTACAGAAACGTATATCGAAGAGAAATTCACTCAAGAAGAACTGTGGTGCTTTTCATGTTCCAGTAACGTCATGCGACGTTGAGAGATCATTTTAACTGTATAAAGAATTCTTCACTGAACAAACGCAGGAGCTACAGGCAAGTAAATCTCAAGAAAACCTCCCTCGTGAACTGTATGGTAAGAATTCTAGAAAACAATATGTTTATGATTAAATTTTTATTTTCATTTGCTTATTTTTATGCTTGTCTCATTTTTCGTGACTATATGCTTGCATATTTCTTCATTTGATTGTGTTACAAATCCGGGCTCTTCACCTTTCTTATCATTCATCTCGTCCTCATAATATCATCCATTCTCTCACCCTTACACAAGGTAGTGGGCTGATCAGCCATCCTAGTTCTCTATCAGAACTAAAGCTTGGGTACAGTATACCACAGGAGAGAAAGTCTCCGGGGCATGAGACGCAGGGATTAAAGGTTCCCACACCCTCCCTGGATAGATTTATGACACCCCAGTTCAGTTAGAGACCATTCAAAAACATTCTGACTTCTTCTATTTCTCGGTACAGAGTGAATAGGGCGTATGTTTTTTAACGGTTCTGCTCCTTGTGTAGCATGCCAACTGTCACACACATTCGCTGTCATCCCACTGTGTAAGGGTGGCACTGGATGTCACATTCCTTTCAGAGACTTACTTTGCGTTGCTGGACAGTACTTCAGACTCGACCTTAAGGGATAGAGTAACAAGAATTCCCTAACACCGTGATAAGTGGTATAATACTATGGATAAGATAAAGATGACGGTGGTGGAGGAGGAGGAGGAGGAGGAGGTCAGTTTTAAGTTGTACGGATTACAGTCACACAGTACCCGACTGCCACTTAATCTTTCCTTGGATCTTGAGGCAGAAAACGGGCATTTCGAACCGTATTCAATGGTTATGAGTAGGGCTAGGAATTTGAGGACCTATAAATCGTCTAAAAAGGACCTTTAAAAAGACCTAAAATATCCCAAGAAGACCTAAAGATTAAAAAAAAAAAAAAAAAAAAAGGATATAAAAACGTTTCATTAAGTTTAGTTTTTGGTATGTTTGTGGCCAGGATTTCTTTCACAAACTGCTAGAGTACAGTGAAACCAATATACCCACTTCTGCATTTCTTTTTCTTTTTTTTTTTCTTTTTTTTTTTATTCACTTATAGCCCGCCTTTAACTACAGTGGTCATATCGGCGGCCGTTCTACTTTGGAACATTTCGATGGTGTTAACTCGTATCACGCACACATTCACACTCTCATTCATACTTCCACACTCTGGGGATGATGGGTAATCATCTTGGTTGGAGAAAAATCCCCACCCCAGCCGGGAATTGAACCTAGGATCCACTCCTACATTGTCACGAGGCTGGTCAAAAATAACGGGATATTTAGAGTGAGTTTACTAGGTTCTCTACTGGTGCCAATGGTTTGAATAGAATAGAAAGGGTCCTTGCACCGTTACTTGCTTAGCCAGTCTTAGGAGTGTATATTAGAAATTGGAATTTAAGCTAGATTCTGTTGAACACGAAGAAGTTAGTCAAAAGAAGTTAAAGTTGGAAAAAAGGGAAAAGCTTTAAAAACGAGCATTATAACGAAACAAAAATGCTAAAACAGGTCCTTTAATAAAAAAAAAAGAGCTAAAAAGGTAAAAGGGACAAATAAAAGTTCTAAAACCGGACCTTTAAATAAAAAAATAGCTAAAGCAATACTTGGGTAAGTACGTCGATAGAATCGCCACGTCCCCACCACACAATTTGTTGCATAAATTCCTGTATTCCTTTCACAAGATTGTTGCTGTAAGGAATTTGCTGATATCAATATATGAGAGAAACTGCATTTGACTTCCAAAACATGAACAAGTCTTATAGGCCTCTTAGAAAAATACGTTCTCTCTTGTGGTAGCAATGCTGAGTACGAGAAAAAGATACAAAAGCTAAACAATAGACAGACGTTTAGCCCCTAAGTTCTGGCACTTCTTTTATAATCGTCTTGAGTGCAAAATAAAATACTTTGGCAATGCGTTTTAAGTTATTCGACAGAGAAATATGTTCTCTACAAAGTATTTGTGTTTGGTTTCTGCAGGTTTATATACTATTTTTTTTATTTTTTTTTTTATTTTTAGGTCTATAAAATGGAGTGACAAATTGACAGCAAAAGATCCAGTCTGAGAACCAACTTGTGCCATAATTAACCAAGACACAGGGTTTCCAATTACACATTTTTTTATTTCCCAATTTTGTCAAATTGTTTGTAAGTTAAATTACTGTCCACCCAGCTCTCATCTTTGTACAAAAAATATTTCCTTCATTGTGAACGTTAATTTCTCTTGGATACTTGCCAAGCCAAATGGAATTTCTGGTTTTCCAATCGTAATTTTTGCTTGCTTTCGCTTTTCTATCACCCCAGCGGATATAAACCTTTTCTACGTGTCCCTTTTCTACAGGAAAAAGCAAGATTTTCTCGATTTACCGGCAATAGATTGGAACCCATAGACACGACTTTTCTTGAAGTGTTTCGTATTGCCCACACGTCGAAATCATATAAGTACACAGGATCCTTTGTCATTTTTTCCCTTTAATTCTCTTCTGATGTTTGTAATTAAGATTACATTGGGCCACTATTATTTTTAGTAATGGTTAACGATTTACCTTCTTTCTTAAATTCCCATACTGTACTGTATGCTGATGATACCACCTTTTTGAATACCAGTACCAATTATCAAAGCCTTAACTTGCTAACAGAAGATACTCTAAGGCATGTAAATACTTGGTTTAGAGCCAATGGTTTCCTGCTAAATGAGAACAAAACTGAACAACTTACATTTAGTTTGCGTGAGACGTCTTATGAAAATTGTTCAAGGAATGTAAAATTTTTAGGTGTGGTTGTGGACAATAGGCTAACATGGCAACCCCATATCAACTATATTACAGCGAAGCTGTCCAGAGTTATATATTTAATCAGAAATCTGAAAAGTCATGTACCTGATTCATATTTGAGAACAGCCTATTTTGCATTCTTCCACAGTATAATCTCATATGGCATTTTACTCTGGGGAAGCAGCAGTCATATTTCTACTATCCTAATATTACAAAAAAAAAAAAAAAAAAAAAATAATAATAATAATAATAATAATAATAATAATAATAATAATAATAATAATAATAATAATAATAATAATAATAATAATAATAATAATAATAATAATAATAATAATAATAATAATAATAATAATAATAATAATAATAATAATAATAATAATAATAATAATAATAATAATAATAATAATAATAATAATAATAATAATAATAATAATAATAATAATAATAATAATAATAATAATAATAATAATAATAATAATAATAATAATAATAATAATAATAATAATAATAATAATAATAATAATAATAATAATAATAATAATAATAATAATAATTCGTACCATCTCAAATTCAGATAAATTTGCACATTGTAAACCTCTATTTATAAAATTAAGAATTATGACTGTGATAAATGTATATATTTATAATACTCTCATCTATGTAAAAAGTAACTTAACCGACCAGCTATTCAGGCAGGATATTCATAATTTTAATACTAGGTTTAATTATAAACTCAATATACCATATCATAGATTAACTAAAACCTCTAACAGCTTTGAAGTATTGGGCATTAAACTATATTGTCACCCAATTAGCGGTAGGCATGAGGCCCACAGCTGTGAGGAAACCAGTCACGCCTCCCATTAGTCTCTGTCACTAACTGAGGGGTGGTTAGGGAAAAGTCGCTTGTCCCTAGGCGCTTCTCTCCCCTTCTTCTGCCCTCCGGAACTTTCGTGGGGGAAACCAGAGACTTCTAGAAGAACGGTGACATTCCTATAAAAAGGGTTTCAGAGAGACAGTCAGTCAGTCAGTTAGTTGGTTAGTGAGTGTGACAGTCGCAGTTCTTGGTGTAAGTGTTAGTCAGTGACGTGCGTGGAAAGGAGCGCCGTGTTAACGAACGAGACTGTGTACGTGCATCGGAGTTTACGTAGTCGCGAGTACAAGTGAAATTGTAACGGACGAACTGGTGAATTGTAATTGTGTGCAGCACGTAATACTGTGTAATTGGCAAGTGTTAGACTGTAAGTCGGTGGAAATAAAGAACATTTTTGAGTGGTGAAATTGGACTTTTCATTTCACGAACCCACAAAGTCACACTGGTGTCAGGAAGCGGGAAGACAACAGCACCGAACATTACAGCCATGGAATCCGCATTGGAAATGCTTTTGGCGAAGATGAACGAGTTAACAACAAAAACGGAAGCGGCAAATAACAGCCTGGCCGCGAAGCTGGAGACTACAAATAACAACCTCACCGCCGAGTTGAAACAAATGAAGACGGCCAACGACAACATCACCGAGAAGATGGAAGAAATGAAGGCCGAGTTAACCACAGAAATGAGAGCAGCGAACGGCAGTCTGGCCACGGAAATGAAGGCGGCGAACGAGGCTCTCGCCGCAAAGTTTGAAGAACAGTTGGCCGGCGTGAAAGAGGACGTCACAGAGTTAGGCGAGCGCGTCGAAGACCTGGCGAGCCGCGTTAATGAGCTGGAAGGAAAGGCCGACAACAGCGCCAAGTCCCTGAGCGCCATGGTGGAGGACGTCGTCGGCAGGAGGTTGAAGGATTTGAAGGCCGACGCACCGGGACGCGACATAACATCGCCGCGCGTCAAACCTCCCAAGTATGACGACGCGTCAACGTTTGAGGTCTTCCGCCGCCAGTTCGACACAGTGGCCAGGCACAACGGATGGTCACTGGAGGAGGAGGCCACACAGTTAATAGCCAGCCTTCAGGGAAGAGCCGCGGAAGTCCTGAACGCGGTGCAGACGACGGCGGTGCCCAAGGACATCTGGGAAGCCCTGGAGGATCGCTTCGGGAACCACCGCTTAGCCGCAGCATACCGCAGCCAGCTAAATGATAGGTCACAGCAGCCGGGGGAGACGCTGCAGGAGTTCGCCATTGCGATCGAGCAGCTGGCTAGCAAGGCCTTGGTTGACCTGCCACTGGAGTTCGTATCCCGGGAAGCCGCCTACAATTTTGTCGACGGGGTACGGGACACGGAGATTCGTCAGCGCCTAATGCTCGGGGAATATAAAACCATCCACGAGGCGCTGACAGCGGCATTAAGGATGGAGGCGGCCAAAATAACATCCATCCCGACGTCGAGAACGAGGAGTGTCCGCTACGCCGGAGACAGAAGACCAGCTGGGGGACGCCGGCGAACACCTAGTGGCCTGTGTTGGGGGTGTGGACAGCCCGGACACCTGCAGAGAGACTGCCCACACCAGGAAGAGCAGCCGGAAAACGAGTAAGGGCCGTCGTGGAGAGGGGCACGTCGGCGCCATCACCACCATCCCCTCGAGTGACACTGCGCGCCGTCAGCCGGCGTATGGATGACAGCCTCATCGCGGACGGTTGGGTAAGAGGGAAACCGTGCCGCGTGCTGGTGGACACCGGGGCGACCGTGACCATCATCAGACCTGACGTGGCGAAGGGTTTGCCGGCAAGGAAGCCAAACCGGCCATACCAGCTTGTCACGGCATCGGGCGACACCTTGCCTGTGGAGAAGGAGGCCCTGCTGGAGATGAACTTGGTACGGAGTGCCGTGCGTCTGTGGGTGTTCGTCGCGAAGGTGGCTGAGGAGGTGATTCTGAGACTGGATGCCCTCAGGAGCCACGAGGCGACGGTCGACGTCGGCAAGAAGGTCCTGCGGCTTAACGGAGAAGAGGTTACACTCCGTCAACCCGAAGAGCGCCTTGGAATTTGCAGGGTCGTCTTGGACGAAGACGTGGTTGTCCCCGCGAGGAGAGAGGTGGTGGTGACGGCGCGACTGGAGGGCCAGAGAACCAGGAACATGATGCTGGACCAGAAGACGCCTGTAAACGGACTGTGTGTAGCCAGGGCATTGCTGCCGTGCCGAGAGGAGGTGCCCGTGAGACTGCTAAATCCTACGGACGCCGATCAAGACGTCCAGGCCGGGACGGAGTTGGGAATGTGCGAGCCCGTGGTGAGCGTAACAGCTATCGATGAGACACAGGAGCCGGCGCCGAAGCAACACCTGGGGCCCCGGCTAGAAGGCTTGGTGGAGAGGGCGGCCGACCACCTGACCACAGAACAGCTGGAGAAGGTTCGACAACTGCTAAGGCGGTATCAGCGCGTCTTCAGCCAAGGTGATAGTGACTACGTCTGCACGGACAAAGTGCTTCACCGCATCGACACCGGGGACGCCCGGCCTATTCGGCAACCACATAGACGCGTTCCGCTGGCGAAGCAAGGGGCGGTACGAGACATGCTGGAGGACATGAGATCCAGGGGAGTGATTGAAGAGTCTGACAGCCCTTGGTGTTCCCCTGTAGTCTTGGTGACGAAGAAAAACGGTGAGCTGCGCTTCTGCGTAGACTACAGAAAGCTGAACGCTGTCACCCGAAAGGACTGTTTTCCCTTACCCCGGATTGACGACACCCTGGACACGCTAGCTGGTGCACAGTGGTTCTCGACCCTGGACCTGAAGTCGGGCTACTGGCAAGTAGCTCTAGACCCGACAGACAAGGAGAAAACCGCATTCTCGACGGGCCAAGGGCTCTGGCAGTTCACGGTTATGCCCTTTGGCCTCTGCAGCGCACCAGCTACCTTCCAACGCCTCATGGAGTCAGTGATGAGAGGGCTGACTTACGATGCCTGCCTGCTATACCTGGACGACATCATCATCGTCGGGAAGACTTTTGAAGATCACCTCGAGAATCTGAGTAAGGTGCTACAGAGACTGCAGGCGACCAACTTGAAGCTGAACGCGAAGAAGTGCCAGCTCTTCCGCAAGGAAGTGAACTACTTAGGCCACATAGTCTCAGCAACCGGAGTGGCCACAGACCCGGAGAAGACACAGGCTGTGAGAGATTGGCCTCGCCCAAAGGATAGGAAAGAGTTGCGCAGTTTCCTGGGGCTGTGCAGTTATTACCGCCGCTTCATAAAAGGGTTCTCCAACATCGCAAAACCACTCACCCGCCTGACAGAGGAACACCGGCCTTATGCGTGGACAGAGGACGCCGAAAACGCTTTCCAGCACCTAAAGGAGACCCTGTGCAGTGCTCCAATTTTGGGTTTCCCACAACTGGGTGGCGCCTTCATTGTGGACACCGACGCCAGCGACCACTGCATTGGAGGTGTCCTATCGCAGATCCAGGACGGCCATGAGCGGGTGATAGCCTACTACAGCAAGACTCTATCCAAGGCAGAGAAGAACTACTGCGTCACCCGACGAGAATTATTGGCGGTAGTAAAGACCTTGGAGCACTTCCACAAGTACCTGTACGGTCAGCCATTCCACCTGAGGACTGACCATTCCGCCCTAACCTGGCTATTGAGCTTTAAGAACCTGGAAGGCCAGACAGCACGTTGGGTCCAGAGGCTGCAGGAGTACGACTTCACCTCGGAACATCGTAGAGGGAAGAGCCACGGTAACGCAGACGCCATGTCCCGAAGACCCTGTCCAGAAGAGTGCGGCCAGTGCTCAAGAGTGGAAGAGAAGGAGCGTGCCGCAGCAGTCCGAGTAGTTGTGGCAGTGCCTGCGGACGGTTGGGATAGCGCAGGCCTGAGGAGGGAGCAGCTGGGGGACGCAGACTTGGCGCCGCTCTTAAGGGAAGTGGAGGCAGGGACGAGACCAACCTGGGAGGACATCGCACCGAGGAGCGCCACCTACAAGTCGTACTGGGCCCAATGGGACTCGCTGAAGACCAGAGAGGGCGTGCTGTTCCGGGTATGGGAGTCACCCGATGGGAAGACGCAGAGAGAACAGTTGGTACTTCCCCGGAGTAAGGTCCCGGAGGTCTTGGAGGAAGTGCATGCCGGTACTTCAGGAGGACACCTGGGAGCCAACCGAACGATTGACAAACTACGGCAGCGCTACTACTGGCTGGGACTCCGAGCTGATGCTGAGAGGTGGTGCCGTCAGTGTCACGTGTGCGCGGCGAGTCGCGGCCCCCAGACTAGGAGCCGGGGTCGCATGCACCAGTACAACGTCGGAGCGCCATTCGAACGGATCGCCGTTGACATTGCTGGACCGTTCCCAGTTTCCGACCGAGGCAACAAGTACCTAATGGTTGTCGTGGACTACTTCACCAAGTGGCCAGAGGTGTATGCCATCCCAAACCAAGAGGCAAAGACAATCACAGACTGCCTCGTGGAGCAAGTGTTCTGTCGATTTGGGGTGCCGTTAGAGCTACACAGTGACCAGGGTACCAACTTTGAGTCCAACCTAATGAAGGAGGCACTACAAAGGCTTGGGGTGAACAAGACTCGCACTACGCCTCTACATCCCCAATCGGATGGCATGGTCGAAAGCTACATCAAGACCTTAGAGGAACACCTGAGGAAAGTCGTGGCCAGCCATCAGCGAGACTGGGACGTCAAGGTGCCACTGTTCTTGCTGGCCTACCGCTCGTCTACACACGACACAACTGGGATGACGCCAGCCAGCTTAATGTTCGGCCGAGAGTTACGCCTCCCTTGTGACCTGGCTTTTGGAAGCCCTCCGGAAGCGAAACAGCCAGCGACCGAGTATGTGGAGAACTTGGTGGACCATCTCCACAACATGCACGAGATGGCTCGCCAGAACATCCAGAAGGCGAGCGACCGCATGAAGACCAGGCATGACAGGCAAGCCAACGGCCAAGGGTTCCAGCAAGGTGACCTGGTCTGGTTGTACCGTCCTACCCGAAGCTCCAGCAGCCATGGCAAGGACCGTACCAGGTTGTGAAGAGGATTAACGATGTGGTCTACCGCATCCAGAAGGTTCCCCGAGGAAAGATGTTGGTGGTACACCTGGATCGACTAGCCCGCTACGATGGTGCTGTTCGGGACGACCAGCTTTGAGGAGGGAGCAGTGTCACCCAATTAGCGGTAGGCATGAGGCCCACAGCTGTGAGGAAACCAGCCACGCCTCCCATTAGTCTCTGTCACTAACTGAGGGGTGGTTAGGGAAAAGTCGCTTGTCCCTAGGCGCTTCTCTCCCCTTCTTCTGCCCTCCGGAACTTTCGTGGGGGAAACCAGAGACTTCTAGAAGAACGGTGACATTCCTATAAAAAGGGTTTCAGAGAGACAGTCAGTCAGTCAGTTAGTTAGTTAGTGAGTGTGACAGTCGCAGTTCTTGGTGTAAGTGTTAGTGACGTGCGTGGAAAGGAGCGCCGTGTTAACGAACGAGACTCTTTACGTGCATCGGAGTTTACGTAGTCGCGAGTACAAGTGAAATTGTAACGGACGAACTGGTGAATTGTAATTGTGTGCAGCACGTAATACTGTGTAATTGGCAAGTGTTAGACTGTAAGTCGGTGGAAATAAAGAACATTTTTGAGTGGTGAAATTGGACTTTTCATTTCACGAACCCACAAAGTCACAATATAATCAATTACCTTTAGAATTAACTGAATTATCAGGTAATACATTTAAATGCAAATTATATGAATGGTTAGTTTCCAAACCTTATTATTCAATACAGGAATACTTTAACAGGTGTAGTTAAACTTTGGCTTATGTCATGAAGTATTCTTATTTCCTCATTTTATTTTAAGTCTCTATATTTGTATATCTAATGTAAGTATTTTATTGATTTTTTTTATCTTCACTGTATTATAACTGTATTAATTTGTACTCTATTTTTGACTTTGTCTATTGCTGTAATAAGCTAAATGACAATAAATCATTATTATATGTAGCTCTATGTGTGTTGCTCGAATAAGGGGAATGACCTGTTGCTTTTGTTTGCGTTACATATTTTAACAACATTAGCAACTATGTCTCGGGCTTGCCTGTATAGTCTTCCGTTCTCACAGAACATTATGAATAAATTTTTTCCCTCCCTTATATCACTGATGTCGGTGTTACGGGGCTCAAGTTCAACTAGCCCGAAAGTTGGGGCAAGAGAGTACGAAGCACTGAGCCTGATAGAGGAACCAGGGTTTGCCTGGGATGAGAGCGAAAGAAATGGATGTGTCGTGCTGCTCGAAGCTACCATGGATTTTTCTTTGGTAATAGATCCCTCTCAGATAACGCACTGATTACTCCACGTGGAGTGAAGATCTATGTCATTTGTGATTCCTGCAAATTCCACTGGTTGAAGTGATGCATTCATTGGTGCTTAGCACAGATCCGAGAAGCGCAGCAGTTCCCCTCTCACTCTTACAAGAATAAGCGCGTTATCTGAGAGGTAATTATTACCAAAGATAAATCCATGGTAACCGTTCGAGCAGCACGACCATAATGTCTATCCACCACAAGAAGGCAAACTAGAGGAATATGTAACGTAATCACTTTTGCTGTCACAACGGTGTTTATGCTCGCCTTCCCAGCATGACAAGGATGCTAGATTCGTTTAAAATACATAAGTGTTGTCACATAACTCACCCATGCAAAATACCTATCACTACAGTTACTAAAGCAAGTAAAGATACCAGTCTAAAATTTTACAAAGTACTGTCACTACCTAAAATACTATATGACAGCGAAGTGTAGGTCATAACTGAAAAATATAAAAGCAAACTTCAGGCAAATGAAATGAAATTTCTAAGAAGCATTGCGGGAGATAGAAAAATCGACCACAAACAAAATGAAGATATACGTGAAGAGCTGGAAATATTCGAACTGAATGACAGAGTACAAGAATATAGAAGTAAATGGGTAGCCCACGTACAAAACATGGAGAAAGAAAGATTACCACGCTATTTTATGAACTATAGACCAGTAGGAAAGAGGAGCATAGAAGGACCAAGAAAATGGTGGAACCAATAAAATAAATTATGTAGACTGCAACAGGCAGTAATGCGTAAAGCATGAAGGGAGATGATGATGGTGACGACTACAGTTACTGCAACAAACATTAGATCTGACAGCATGGGTGACTCATATGTACTCTCATACACTCATTTCCTACTAAATAGATCCACTAACAGAGCAGATAAACAGCTCAAACTCCGCTCCCCTTCACTCGTCTCTTTTCTTCTTGTGGTGGGTAGACAGTACATAATACCTATCACTGCTGTTACTGCAACAAGCATTAGATCTGGCAACATATGTGACTCATATGTACTCTCATACATTCATTTCTTAGTAAACAGATCCGCTAACAGAACAGATAAACAGTTCAAACTCCTCTCCCCTTCACTCGTCTCTTGCCTTCTTGTGGTGGGTAGACAGTACATAATAACTATCACTGCTGTTACTGCAACGAGCATTAGATCTGGCAACATGGGTGACTCATATGTACTCTCATACACTCACTTCTTAGTAAACAGATACACTAACAGAACAGATAAACAATTCAAACCCCTCTCCCCTTCAGTCCTCTCTTGCCTTCTTGAGATGAGGAGACAATATAAGGATGAAATGTATGATAGGAAAGATGAATGAAGGGGAAACGGGAGATCCCGGAGAAAAACCCGCCCCACGCCATGTTATCCACCACAATTCTCACTCTGTGGTCGCCTGGGAATAACTTGATAAATCAGTAAAACTTTCGCTCACTTTCTTCTTGGGCAGCCAGCCAGGTGAAAAGATGATTAGATATCGACGTTTCGGGAGTGTACATCTCTCCCATCATCAGGATATTTATAAAATGTTATAACCACAAATGAAATACTGGATATGACACAACTATAAACAAATACAAAACACTATCAAAATTCGCATTACTGAACAAAAGACTGTTTTCAGTAAATTAAATGCCAGGTCAGGAGATGGGGTGAGTATAGAAAATTGTGTCAAAGAAACGTAACTACTTAACTTGATTATCAAGCTGTATTGATCTTTGCTTCTTAATTCGACTGATTTCCGTTTTAAGGCCGGTTTCCAAGAGGAGCTGAACTGAAATCCAGCACCACGATTAAGCGTGGTCCTTTCAGAGGAAATCGCCAAAGCCTCCTTAATTCTACGCTCCCAGTAGCTGTTGCATTTTGCCAAGATGGTCGTCTCCCAAAAATTCACTTCCGAAGGACCATCGCTACCAGAATAATCGAACATGAACGGAGTATTCGTTTAATGCAACCTGAGAAGTCTGAGCTGGCAGAGCATTGTTTTGATAAAGACCATAGAGCCAATTCGACACCAGGAAAGCTTCAGGTCTTATTTCACTAAAACATTATTTGTATATTGCTCCAAGTAAAAAAACGCTGGGATAAGAACATTGCGCGATATATTTAATGTGAGTAGCAGATCCCTTAAGACATCCTGAGCTGTCATATGGTAGTGTCTCCCTTACGCCGCCAGATAGCAGAACATACCTCACACTTTTCTCACAGTACTATACGAGTATTATGAGAATTGTATATAAGCACCTTCGATGTTCAATGAGCAAGCTCCTTTCAGAACGGAACATATAACCAATGTAAATTAATTTCGAAACCATGTTAATACAGTTTTTCTGCACATATTGTTAGGCTGAATGCTGAAGTTTGGCGCCAACCGATGAAGCTCGTGTCAATAATGCCCTGGCAGAGTGACGTCAGCACATGAGGCGTCGTCAAGTTCAAGGCTGCTGGGGAAATTGCTCGTGGAGAGAGAAATGTTCACACTTTTGTGGCACATTCATCATAGTCAAGAGGTGGCAACTGCAAGAGGCGCCATTACCAACAATTTGAATCTTTCCGTCGTGCAAAGTGAAGTTGCGAGTGACGCGGCAATAAATCAACGCGCACTGGAATCCTCTGTAACTTTCCAGACCGCACGCAAACCAGGACTGCCATGTGGTGGTGGTAGTGCAGACAGCAGTTCTTCTGTTAAAAAGAGAAGAAATGAAAAAGAAACAGGTTAAATAGATAAAAACATTGGCGGAAAAGACCAGAATTAAGACAAATATATAATTAATTTTGTGTTTCTAGAGATCAGTATTACAATTGGATTAATTGCTCAGCAATAAACGTTCGGAAGGTCCTAATTCGACTCTCGTAGATCATCCACGAGTGTTTAGCTTGCTAGGCGAATGCTAGCTGTTGTTTCTATTAGGATTTCCTTTTTCTTGTTCCCTTTAATTTCTCATGTTGCAGGAGTGCTCACTTCTCATGTGCTTCAGGGGTGCACCTAAGTTTCGTGGTGTGAGGCGGTACCTCGTACATTTGTTCCAAGTGATCACTGGAGGACTGTTTGACTGAACGGGTCACTCTTTGCCCCCCTGGCTAACTGCAGCACTAGGGCGGATCTTCAAAGCAGGAACACCTACAGCTTGCACTAGAATTTCCTCCCTGTCTTTCATACAGTCAACATTTATGTGTAGGAAACCTTATACTATTCGTTTACAATCTATGCGAATGTCAGCTTTCTGAAGACGTTAATAACGAAGCAAGTATGTTATAGTCAGTCATAATAAATCCAGCGGGATGGCTGAGGCGGTTTCATCTATGGCCCGCATTCGAGAGGTCCGGGTTCGATTCCTGTGGCCGACCTACCTGACCAATGTGTTTCTTTAGGGGTTTTCCGGGTCGCTAGGCAAATGCTGGGTAGATTATCCGTCGAATTCCATGTTCCTTCATTTCATCTCCATTATCATTTTACATCTATCTCATCTCGTGGTCTCTTTCAGGGTAGAAGTGTAGGCGGGTATCTCGACGTTGCATGGGGGCATGACTTGTTCTTGGTAAAACTTCGTCCTCCGGTCTCCGGTCTCTGAACCCGGTCTAGTGGATCCGTTTCCGGACCACAGTAGGGTGGGATCTTTAATTTCTCCTATTTCTTTACGACTCGACATCTTAATAAATTGGTCGAGTCCCATAAACAAATTTTACCAGGCAATACAAATGAGTTGCAATAATTTAAATTTACGATTATAGGTACAATATAACTGAACATATTAATTTTAAATACAATTCATACTTTT
Source organism: Mantis religiosa (assembly GCA_030765055.1). NCBI lineage: Eukaryota > Metazoa > Arthropoda > Insecta > Mantodea > Mantidae > Mantis > Mantis religiosa. Next base: position 89,732,701 of record CM060958.1, read on the forward strand.
ATAATAATAAGTAACTAACTTAACAATTTATATAACATTCAAATGCCTACAAAGATTAATATTTGTTAAAATTGGTGTTAAAAATTCATGCAAAAAAGGACATGCAACAAAAAGTAAAATTAATTTAAAAGTATTTAATAAAAATATTTAAAAATATATTAAAGCGTGTTAAAACGTTTGCTAAGGAATGAGAAAGTCACCTGTTACCCACCCCATAAAATTCTTTGTATTTAAATTTTGAGTACCTGTCTGTTAAGGTATTCAATTGTAAGTATAATTTCTTTTTTCTTATTATATCATATAATATTTTATTCTGTAAGTGTCTTTGAAAATGATACCTAAGATCAGCAGTATTTCGGCATTTCCATAGTGAGGGCTCTGGGGTACCAATTTCACCGCATGCACATCTGTCAGTTTGAATTTGGGCAAATATAAATAAGTATTCTGAATAGGGGACCATGTCCTGTTACGGCTGTATATATTTTAGTTGCAATCTTTCACGAGTATCTGGAAAGATAGAATTAGTCCTCCTACCAGTTAAACTTACGTCCCATGTATCCTGCCAAATTGCTAATATTTTATCATTTAGCTCTAATTCATATTCTATATTACAACCTAAAATACTGGAAGCTTTGACAAGGCTTTCCCGACGTAGGGTGGGATGCCAGTTGTACTGAACTGCCGGGGAGTTTCCAACTAGTCAAATATTTGGACCGTGCCCTCTACACTGTCGTGACTCCTTCGGAGTGCCACCCGCTCTCGCCTCGTTCTTCCTACCGGAGGTGCCCCCTTGGAGGCATAGGTACAATAGACCACGTTTGCACCTATGTGCCGAATCCTCTCCGTAGCGTAGTCCAGTCCCCCAGTCATAACCTAGGTAATGTGTTAAATTCATAAGAAATTTCAGAGGAAGAAGGTAACGATTTTATTTTGCTAATTTTTGTTTAAGGGATACAAAACTCTGAATCTATATACTCAAATGTTTATAAGTGGTTAAAATTTTGTAAACAACTGTCCTTTGCTATTTCTAATACCTTAAATCTGATTTATTTTGCTTGAAACAGTGTTATAGTATTTTGAGATTTTCTGCTTAATTACCTTGTAGACTTACTGAATAGGGCATCATTTTGTTACGTGTTTTAATTTTCCAGAAATATTAGCAGAACTCCAGCTCCGTCGTTTTCTTGTTCTTGCTGCTGTCCTCTCTCCTTCCCCCTCTCCAACACCCATACTTTCTCTCCCATACCCATACTTTCTTTCCTCCCAATGAACCTTCAATCTCTCCCTCTATGTCTCTGTACTACAAGCATGGCATCTGATATTAACAACCCGTATTAAAATTAATTTCTCGGAGAAGTTAATAAAATTGAAAAGTGAATAAAAGGTTTAATAGAATACCAATTGTAACCGTTTTTATTAATGGAAATTAATTGTACAATCACACCAGCCGTGTGTAGGAAAAGCCATGGACACGCAGAGAATGTCATAGCCGGAACTTGAAGCACAGATCTCTCCGTCTCCATCTGGCTGCTTTAATCATTGAGCTATCGTAGCAAAACACTAGCATGACATTAAATTCTCCAATTGATTCACATTTTACCCGATAAACCACTTGATCTCATACACATGCTATAAGTACTTCAAGTCCTGGGCTCTATAGCTTAGATCATTATTAATGGAAATTCATTTCTCATTCTTCTTTCACACAAGCCGTGTGTAGGAAAGGATGTTATTAAATGGTTAAAGGCTTTAGATGATGTCCAACCTAACCAGAAAACCACAGAAAACAACTCAAAGCTACAGTGAATATAACTGGAGTACTTGCATGAATGATAAGCAAGAAAAACTGGATAGCTCATTAAATACTTATTCATTTTATTTAGTTTTGCAAATAAAACTGCCAAAAGTAATTTGTTTTAATCTTTGTAACGTATAATTTAACATAAAAGTTAATTATTTCAAGATGCTTCAGTTTTATTTAGCTTTTTACTGCAAATCCACTTCCCTTTGGCGGAAGTATTTATGAGACGCAGGGATTAGGAAATACCGATTCGCGATCAAATTTGGGTTTCCTTCACCTTTGTTTCTCATGACGACAGATACTTAGATTTAATTTAACTGGTGGAAATTAATCCTTTCTTCACACTAGCCGTATATAAGCTAAGGTTTTGCATAGATAGAGTCAACATGAAAAATTCAATGCCACGGCCGGGATTTGAACCACGGATCTCCTGGTTTCCGTCCAGTCGCTCTTATCCATTGAGCTACCATGGCTAACGTGTCGTCCTGACGAATTCTTCATGGTTCAAATCCCGGCCGTGGCATTGAATTTTTCATGTTGACTCTATCTATGCAAAACCTTAGCTTATATACGGCTAGTGTGAAGAATTGATAAATTTCCATAAATTAAATTAAATAATAAGATTTTAATGATGAAGCCTGGGACTGAAGTACTTACGATAGTACGTCGCCACAAATGGTGTATCTCGAATGCGAGAGTCCCTAGTGGTTTACCGGGGAAATATAGGAGTCAGTTGGAGAGTTCAATGTCAGGACGGCACGTTAGCCATGGTAGCTCAATGGGTAAGAGCGACTGGACGGACACCAGGAGATACGTGGTTCAAATCCCGGCCAAAGCATTGAATTTTTCAGGTTGACTCTATCTATCCAAACACTTAGATATTTATGATGATTTCATTTAGGTTACCTGTTCTTGTATCTCAGAAATGGAAGGCATCTATGCCACCCCTGGACACACACACACACACACACACACACACACACACACACACACACACACACACACACACACACACACACACACACAAAGCACGAACAGTTTATTTTAAATTATTCTTTTGGAGTCAAGGGACCACAAAGCTTGTATTTCCAGGTAAGTGGCAGAGAGAGCATTTCTGCGTTTCAATGATAGTTTCCGTTTTTCAGTATCATCCGACACAGCACCGCTTCATGCCGGATCTCTCCAGGGTTTGCCACCCCTGACTCTGAGGTCAACATAAGGAGGAATGTGTCCTGTAAACAAGTGACTTTAGTTACCTGGCGAGGTATCACGCGCTTCACTCTCTCGTTTGTTCACTGCACAAACCTCTATATACTATAAAGTACCTATTTTCTAGGACAACAATTTTTATGTTCAAGATTAACTATGGGCCAACCCTTCCGGTCAACTCGACTTAATAATCATTAATCAACAATGTGCAATTTAGCCGCAAGCGTTGCTGTATAAGTGTATATTGAAGTGTTTAATACTCAAGTGACACCTAGAGGGTTCCTAGATTCTTAAAGTGAAAATAGGAACATATTTATCTACGTGATTACTAAGGCACGGCAACAAAAAATATTTTTTGGATGTTTTGAGCACTTCATGAGGCAATTCCTACTAATTTTGGGTTGAGAAAAACAAATATGACAATGAAAAATGTTTATTAGCTCTAGCTTCTATGATATACACAAGGTGGAAGTATTAAATATTAACGGATTGAAAGAAAAGGATACATTTTAATTACATACATGCTAACAACAATGAAAGTGCATTTGATTTTTTTAACTGGTAATTACATGCTAAGAGTTCTAAATTGCTGGAAAAATACTTTGCAGATAGTCGTGTCTGAACAGAATCATGTGGTGGCCTACTGACTTCGTGGTTTTTAGCTTGCCCCTTGTGATGGAGTTCCGCAGAATACCTGTACAAAGACCAACAGTAATCCGCAAGCATTACTTCATTCCAACGGCCCTGATATCTTTGTTCCATAACAGAAATGATCTGATGGAATCTCTCCCCATGTTCATCACTAACAGCTCCACAACTAGGAGGGAAAAAGTCTAGGTGGGAGTGGAGAAAATGGATCTTAAGGAACATGTTGCTTCCAAGATTACGGTATTTTTGCAGGAGCACTGTCACCAAATGCTTGTAGTTGTCATCTCTTTTGTTGCCGAAAAATCCATGAACAACGCCCTTGAAGGCTTCCCAAGCTTCCTTTTCTTTCCCCTCCAAAATTTGGCCAAATGCAGGATCCTTTACAAGTTCTCTTATTTGTGGTCCGACAAAAATGCCTTCCTTAACTTTTGTATCACTTAATTTTCAAAATTTCTCTTTGATTGTGTTTTTTTATTCGACAGGTGTGCCAACTCCCAAAAAATTCCCCCAAATTTAAAATCTACACTCTAAAAAATGAAGTGTCACTTTATCTTCAAAACAAGAGCTAATCTATCACTTTTAATGTGATTTTTTAATTCAGCAGATGGAAATAGATGTAAATTCACTATTTTTAAGCCCGAAACATTTTCATTGTTGCCCAGTGTTATCAGTAACTCATACACAAGTAAAAGAGAACATAATGAAGTAATTAAGAAAATGTATTGGTAGTGCATTTGTTCTGTTTTTCTTTGAAGAATCATTAAAAAATATTTGTAAAGCAGGTCTGACTAAACTACAGCATTAGTTCCTTGAGTTCTCAGAGTAGACAGAATTCATTGAGAATGATAACTTTTTAACTTTATATACCTGGGCAGTAGGGGTATAGTTGTGAATGTTATTACTGCTGTGACAAGTACGAATTCTGAGAAGATTACCATGATGCTTGCGGCGTTCCTCGTTGTGAAGCAATATCTGTTTGTTGGATTTAAAACAGGAATGAATATTTCCAGAAATTTGACGGGTTTGCCTTCCGTATACTATGGCTAAAAGGGTTCTATGGCAAAAGAAACCAAGATGTGATTTTCTACAATGTTGAAGTATTTATCCCTCATTAGTGTTACAGCTAATTCAGTAGCAGCTTCAAAAAGCTGTGAAGAAGTGCAAATGAGAGGGTGTGATGGCATCCACTCAAGTGGTATCTCATTTGCCATTCCCATCGAAATCATTGTTAAGGCCTCGGAAAACTCCAGATGATTCTAAAACTGCTGGGATTTCAGCAGCTCTAAGAGCTCACTCTGAGCTTGCCTCTGTCTCTTGGATTGTGATGTAACGCGTTTGATCCGTTGGAGTTTATACAGATCCAAGGACAGGGTCGTGGATACGTTTAGGATTGGTCAGGTTCCAGTTTTTCTGCTCCTCAAGATATCAGAGAGAACTGTTAAACCCTTTAAACTACACCAGTTCTTTAGAGCTCCTGATATCACATGATATAACTCAAGACAACTTGACACCACGTGATAGCGTGATCATACCAGTTGATGAGCTGTAGCAGACACTACAGTTCTTGTGACGTGTCTGGCAGCGGGTTTGTCATTGTACTAAAGGTTCAACTAATGGTGGAAAATTATACAAGAAGTAGAACTGCTCTCTCTCTCTCTCTCTCTCTCTCTCTCTCTCTCTCTCTCTCTCTCTCTCTCTCTCTCTCTCTCTCTCTCTCTCTCTCTCTCTCTCTCTCTCTCTCTCTCTCTCTCTCTCTCTCTCTCTCTCTCTCTCTCTCTCTCTCTCTCTCTCTCTCTCTCTCTCTCTCTCTCTCTCTCTCTCTCTCTCTCTCTCTCTCTCTCTCTCTCTCTCTCTCTCTCTCTGTGTGTGTGTGTGTAATTTACGTCATCCAACGTTAAGTCATATTCGGACGGTGAATGAATTGGGTGAAATGATGCTCAAATGAGTCCAGGGTCTATGGAGCTTAGAGTTACCTGACATTCGTCTTGAAGGATAAGGGAAACCCCGGAAAAAACCTTATCCAGGTAACTCACCCTGACCAAGATTCGAACACGGTACCTCTTGAACGTCAGGCAGACATGCTACCATCTAGGCTGCCGAGGCGTTTAGATATACCAACACTTACAAAAACTTTCCTACAGGCAACAAAATTTGTTTCCGAACAGTAGCCTGCATTTAATTTGGCTTGAAATGCGGCAATAAAACCTAAATTGTGTAAGGTACCGATTCATCTAATCGGGTGAAATGATGTAAGTGAAACGGAATATAACATTCCAATTCATTGATGTCAGTAAGAAGGCAGAATAATTAGTGAACGTGGTGTGAATGTATTGCTTTTTCTCTCGAATTAATTGTGAAGTAGAAGTAGGGGCAAATGTAAGTGTCTCGTATAAAGACACAGGCCGCGCCGTGGCCGAGAGGTTAAACCGCTTGACTCTTACCAAGGCGGCGTGGGATCGATCCCAGGAGACCACAAAGTGAGATTTGTGATGGACAACACGGCGCTGGGGCGGGATTTCTCCGTGACTTCTGGTTTCCCCCGCCATCATTCCACCAATTACTCCATTATCATCTTTCCTTTCATGTACTTCACTCCCATTCCGTTCATCTACTTCCCTCATTCTCATTGCGGGGACCGGGCTGATCACTCATCCCTGGATTTCTTTCTCTGATCCATAGTTGTGGCTGCGCACCCGACGACTAAAATGACACAAGGGGTAGAGAACCATAAATGAACAGGACTTGTCCTATACCAAGAGAAGAAATTAAGTACACATACAATGACAGAGCCTTGTTTCAAGAGAGACTGAGATATTAATGCATGCTCTGGGGATATTAAAAATTCATTTTATGGATATAAGTCAATAAGAGGAAACAAACAGCATCTTCTTGACATTCTCGAAGGAATAATAAACATAACGCTTATATTTACCAAAAAGGTGTTAAAATATCCTAGAGTGGGGTTAGTCTAATAACTGCAGTTCACTTTGGTGTATTTGGACTTGCTGCACTTACTCTAGAAGAGGTGATTGAAGTAAACAAGCACCGCGTTTCCACCTAGTGTATAATCAACATGGGGTCAGAAAATAATATAAAATATTAAAAAGTATCAAAAAACGTTTCAAAAGCTGTTTACATTACTGTTATCAATAGATCAATGCCTAATCAGAACACAAACTCATCTGCAGTTCCATAAATCTATTCAGACATTTTACACGATGATGTATTACTCAAAAATTGCAATTAGTAAACTCAAAAGTCCACCAAACATCTGTTTTGTTTTACATCTCTCTAATTGCTAGAGTTTATATATTTCTTGCAGGTCAAAACGTAACGGAAGAAATAGCTGGTACATACACCAAGATACCTAATCAGTAACGTGTTACCAGAACTGCGGCCACTAATAACAAACAGGCAATAAGAAAGTAATACTGTCGAACGCGTGCTCATTCATACCTAATTAATCAATCTAGCAACACCAACTGCTGTATATTAGGTCAGCTTCTAGAGCAAAGCGGTTTTTCTTCACAATAGCGAAATGCATTAACGTTAGACCATCTTGTTACTTTAGAGTGGAAAATTATGTTTTCAACACTTAACAGCCGTTAGCTTCGATATCAAAAAGATCCATGTCAGGTTTTAGGATATTTATAGTTTAAACTCTTTGGGAAAATGTCACTGGCAACATGCTTTGTTTATTTAAAGTTTCTTAAAAAGAAGTACATCCAAGTAAGAAGAAACGAAATATTCCATAAATTAAAATTTGAGTTCTACAAGAAGCAGTACTGAGATTTACTCTATTTCTAGTTCACATTAAAATGTAACATTTCATATTGATGACCCTGTCAAGGGTAACCTTTTTTCAGATCAATTGACAACTCCCAAAGGCAGAAACACCACTAGGGCTAAATGAATCATTTCAATGGCTGCCCACATTCTTCAACCTGGGCTAAACAAGAGGGTTAAATTTTCTAAAACCAAAATACTCAGCTCTCTGAACAGTATCTGATTAATCAAAAAATTAATAATCGGAGTTGTATTTTGTAACCGCAGTATAGCCAGCGATTAGGAGGCAGCGAATTAATTAAAATCAGATAATTAAAAAAAGAAGTTAAATTAATAAAAATTATTTGATAAACTAATATAAAATCTTGTTATAATAATATGGAATTAGAATGGATATAGTAATGATTAAAATAGCAGTTGACTTAAAGAATAAGAAGGGAAGAATATAAATTAATATAGCATACATACTAGCATCCAGGCAAGGAAGAGAAAATATTGTTGTAAAAATCTGTATATTTCGGAGAGACAGGAAGGGAGGACCGTTATCTTCTTTCGGCTAGCAAAAGTTCGCTGTCTGAGAACTATAGAATATTTCCAGCTAGGAATGTGTTGGGACAAAGGAGCTTTCAAAATGCATTTGAGCATGAACGCTAAAGGGATTTACTTCGCTGATTTAATAACGATGTATACCGTTACAAACAACTCAGGGTAGGCGTTCCCCAACTCAGGGTGGGCTGAGGCTCAATGAGTTAAATGAGTTTTGCAAACCAATGCGAAAATTCGAAATAAATCAGAAACCAATAATATTGTAAGATTTGAGAAGTGTGAGCTAGTTTGGTCATGTGATAAAGCTAGAGAGGGGGTCAGAATAAGGTTCGAACTGAATCGTGAAGTAAGAAAAACTTACTTAAAAGGTGATATTACGACAGGAAGGGCGTGTTCATGTGCATTAAGATGAGAAGCGAAGATTTATAAGTCTGAAATGTAGGGAAGTTAAGAATAGTGCAACCAGCGTAAGTGGAAGTGGCATTAGAAGTTTTTTAGAGAAAAGTAGTCGCCGTATAAAGAAGAAATAGAAACCGCGCGGAAGTAACTTTAAACAAGCAAACCAGGGTTTCAAGTAAAATTGAATTTATGTTAGGAATTTTACTAACAGGTGGTCACCGATCCAAGTCGATAAGCAAACTTAGTAGGAATTAAACTAAATAATTCTACAACAAAGTGTTATTAATACGACTGAGTAGCCAACAACCACAAAAATCCATTTCCTACAACCATTCACCTGAGGATAAGAGAACTCAGAGCTCCAATTAGAACCCAATCAATTTAACACTGGTATGTGAGTTTGCCACAATTTGATACAAAACTATCTTGCCTAACACATTATAGAACACTAAAAGTAGATTTCACTAGAAGAATTACTGTCCTGAAAAAAATTACAGTTAAAATTAAAGAGCACACTTTAAAGTCCTGTATACCACTCACATTTTAAAATTGGATTATGTCTGGAAAGTTTGCAGTTCTGTTTAAAATAACACTTTGAAACATAATCATGCAACATCGCTGAGAATAATCTTTGGAGCCTTGGGCTCCAATCTCATTAGCAGCATGCAAATTGAATCTCAAGAACCAAAATGTATCAGAAGAACGTAATTCAGTATCATAAGGAACTAAAGTACCAGCCAATTTATATTCCTGGGTTTTAGATACCGGTTTCTTGAAGTGCTTAAACCCAAAAAGATTGTTGCTACTATAGACCTCCTAATGTTAGAAATACCCTATATACGAGGGCTGTTCAATAAAGAATGATCATAATTTTTCTACGGTTATACTTTTTTGCACTAAAATTCAATCTTATTATATTCTGTTAGCTTAATGTGAGACAAACACGCCGTAAAAGTTTCATTGTTGGTACTCCTGGTTCCCGCTTGTGGGAAGCAGGCAAGTTCAGACATGTTCAGTATCGCCTACCGCTGCAATGGAGGTAACATGCAGTTAAAGTTGAAGTTACAGGAAGATCCGTAGTTTCTTTCAAACGTAATCACTGCTAATGAAACTTGGCTACATCATTTTGATCCTGAGAGCAAACAGCAAAGCTCAGTGTGGAAATCTCCTTCGTCATTAACCCCCCAAAAAGCAAAAGTGGTTGCTTCTGCTGGGAAAGCTATGGGCATCTCATTATTTGATATTCGTGGAATGGTTTATCAGCATGTTGTACCTGCACACATCAGTAACTGGACAATACTACAGGGATGTCCTGAAAACATTGCAAGTCTATGTCAGGCGCAAAAGACCACCTTTCTGTGAAGCAGGCTGGATGCCGCACCACAATAATGCGCGGCCGCATATTGCCAATGTTGTTGCTGTATATCTTGCAAAACTCAACGTGAAGTACATCCCTCACCCTCCCCATAGTCCGGATTTAGCCCCATGTGACTCTTTTCTATTCCCTAACTTGAAGAAACACCTTCGTGGGAGGCATTATCCATAATCAGAAGCAGTGGTGAAGGCTGCGGAGGCGGTTTTGAAGGATCTCTCAAAAAATGGTTTCCAGCATGTCTTTGAAGACTGGCAGAAACGCTGGGACAAGTGCATCGCATTCAGGGGAGACTATTTTGAGAAGGATCATCAAAATTATGAGGATGAGTAAAGGTACGTTGTCACAAAAAGTTGTGATCATTCTTTGTTGAATAGCCCTCGCATAAAAAAAAGAAGTTCTATGCATTCCAATAATGACGCATGTAAATCACAACCATAGACGGTAAGTCTGCCTCTTTTCAATATGCAGATGAAAATAACAATGAAAAGCGTAATCCATGATAAAATTCATCAATCATATTTCAGCGAACTAAAATTAAACAATGCTTATCACGTTGAAGGGGTCCCGAGTTCGAATCTGGGTCAGATAACTATGACTAAGATTCTCTCACGTGCTTTCTCTTATTCTGATAGATGAATGTAGGATAAATCTAAGCTCTATGGACCCTGCATTCGTTTGAGCATAATTTAACCCGTTTCCGATACTTGACGTTAGAAGAGATTAATATAGAAGAACACAAAGCAAGAACTTAGAGGAATTGCAATTGTGCACCCTGATTTTACAATACTCAACAGACTAGCACACTTCTATGCGTTATTTACATGAAAATTGTTTGCCACAAAACAAAACCCTACACCAAGAATACAAATGCTACCACTTTTTAATTGTCTCAGACTGTAAGAGGGCAATACATGCTCTGATATACACAACGCTGAAATGATGATGATGATGATGATGATGATGATGATGATGATGATGATGATGATGATGATGATGATGATGATGATGATGATGATGATGATGATGATGATGATGATGATGATGATGATGATGATGATGATGATGATGATGATGATGATGATGATGATGATGATGATGATGATGATGATGATGATGATGATGATGATGATGATGATGATGATGATGATGATGATGATTGTGTTTTAAGGGCGCTCAACTGCTGGGTCATCAGCACCCAGACACACAACGCTGAAGTCCAGAAGTGCAACATCTATTACAAAATACTTTGATCAGGGGAAAGGAAATAACATTGCACGAAAAGAACAACTTCCCATATAGGTATTAAAGCTAACGGTGAAGCAGGCAGCGCAAGAGGCTACCACACATCCCCAAAACGATCCTAATATACTATCGCCTCCCAAGATGTCATTTTCACATAAAAAATTAAATAGGAGGGAACTGGACCAATAAATTGGTTAAAAATCTTCAAACAAAATTACTTCTTCTTCATTTCATGGCATAGGCAATCAAGTGCCTGTTCCGCCTTCGAAGTCCTCCAGCCATCGTTTCCTGGGTCTGCCTGCCGATCTCCTACCTTTAGGATGATACTGTAATATTTGTTCTGTAAGTCTATTATCTGGCATTCTTTCAACATGTTCCTTCTATTTTTGTTTGAGATCTTTGAACCTATTATTCATACTAAACATGTCCAGCTCTTCTCTTATATTTTCATTTCTTATTAAATCCCTCTTCATGCATCCTTTCACACTTGTCAAAAGTTTCATTTCTGAAGCCTGTATTTTACTCTGTTGCTTTTTAGTTAACGTCCAAGTCTCACTTCCGTATGTCAGTATAGGTACAGCCATAACTTTGTAGAACTTTAATTTTGTTTCTTTACGTATTTTGTTTCTAAATGTTCTATTTATTGTTCCACACACTCTTTGAAATTTGCATATTTTATTGTAGACATCATATTCCTTGTCATAACTAACATCAGTTCCCAAGTAGTTAAAATGGCTTACCTGTTCAACGCAATGATTATTTATAACTATTTTTGTTCTAATTGGCTCTTACCCAATGAATGATTTTATAAAAGACATTTTCATATTATATTGCTTACAAAGTTCACTAAGTTTAAAAATAGATTTTTGCAGGGCAAACTCGCTATTTTGTATAATTACTAAGTCGTCAGCAAACAATAAAATATTTAAAAAGCTTTTATTTGAAATTTTAAAACCTACGTTCACTAGCTGCTTCCACAAAATTACATTATGTAAATTAATTGTTCTTTCACACTGGCAGTGTGTAGGCTAAAGTACAGAAAGATAGAGTCAGACTGAAAAATTCAATGCCATAGCCGGGAGTTGAACCACGGATCTTCTGGTTGCCGTCCAGCCGCTCTAACCCTTGAGCTACTATGGCCAACGTGCCGACATAACATTAAATTCTCCAACTTACTCGTGTTTTTCCCGGTAAACAACTTAGGAGTTCTAATAAACACATGAGACAAATACCTTAATGGCAACTTACAACATGTATGCACTTATGGCCCGGGCTTTTTTTTTTTTAAGTTGCCATTAAGGTAGTTGTCCCATGTGTTTATTTGAACTCCTAAATGGTTTACCGGGAAAAACACGTCTCAGTTGGAGAATTAAATGTCATGTCGGCACGTTGGCCATAGTAGCTCAAGGGTTAGAGCGGCTGGATGGCAACCAGAAGATCCGTGGTTTAACTCCCGGCTATAGCATTGAATTTTTCAGTCTGACTCTATCTTTCTGTACTTTAGCCTACACACGGCCAGTGTGAAAGAACAATTAATTCACATAAATGACCTAATAGGGTTAACTGTAAAGCTCTCACGTTCAAGAGGTCCCGAGTTCGAATCTCGCTCAGGGTGAGTTACCTGGATAAGGTTTTCTTCCGGGGGTTTTCCTTATCCTTAAAGATGAATGTTGGGTAACTCTAAGCTCCGTGGATCCTGGACACATTTGAGCATCATTTTACCTATTCCATTCATCGTCCGATATGACTTAACGTTGGAGGACGTAAATTACAAAAAAAAAAAAAAAAAAAAAAAAAAAAAAAAAAAAAAAAACTATAAAGCCCGGGCCTTTAACTACTTACATGTTGTAAGTCACCATTAAGGTAGTTGTCTCGTGTGTTTGTGAGAACTCCTAAGTGGTTTATCGGAAAAAACACGGGTCAGTTGGAGAATTTAATGTCATGTCGGCACGCTGGCCATAGTAGCTCAAGGGTTAGAGCGGCTGGACGGCAACCAGAAGATCCGTGGTTCAAATCCCGGCTATGGCATTGAATTTGTCAGTATGACTCTATCTTTCCAAAATTACATATCTACCAAGTTTGTATCTCCCAACATTTAAAACTTGTGGTCAAATAAAAAAAAAAAAAAGATCTCGCGTTTAAAATCACAAGAATTACGTATACCATCTTTTTGCGCCAGGAACCGCCACTTGAATGTTAACTATCAAACACATATTCATACAATCTTCGTACAATACCCAGCATAGGAAGAAAAGAGAGAAACATAACATACCAACTCATCTTCAAACATTATCCAAGTCATCCATAAATATTTTAATTCCACATCACTGTATAACCACCTTATCTGTGTGTGTGTGTGTGTGTGTGTGTGTGTGTGTGTGTGTGTGTGTGTGTGTGTGTGTGTGTGTGTGTGTGTGTGTGTGTGTGTGTGTCTCCTGGTATATGCCAATTAGGTTGTGATTTTACAGAACGGTGAAGAAAATCTAAAAAGAGCCCTGTTTAAATTGCACGCAATAAGCAAGAAGTGCAATCTGTAAATATCACAAGGGAAAGTAAACTAATGGCACACCACGGGAAATATCCTGTCTGTTAAAAGATAAGTAAAGAAGGAGAAAGTTGGAACAGGTTTTTCACTTTAAGTACTTACGCTGACAAGTGTAGGAAGAGATAATGTTGTACAACACAAAATGAATGAGCTTCAACAAACTTCTGGAAAAGTAAATACCTATAATTCTTAAGAATACGAAATAAGGCAGGTAAAATTCTACAAGAAAATTACGGTACCAACTTTTGTTATATGGAAGTAAATCATGGATTTTAAAACAGAAGGCCAGAAGAAAGATAAGCGTGAAAGGCTGAACAAGAAATGTAGATATAAGTGAAGAATTAAAGATATTTTATTTAAATGAAAAGATTGAAGAAAATTAGAATAGGCAGAAGGAGCATGTGAAAAGAATGAACCAGGACAGAATATCAAGTAGTTATACAGTAGTTATAAACCTCAAGGAAAAGAAGATGGACATCCAACCATGAGCTAGGAATAATTGAGTGATTAAAAATCAAGCTGTTATCTTAATCTTGGAGTGCGGCAGAAGAATATATTAATGAAGTGTAAACACGGTATTCGGTTTGCCTCTCTTGATGTTATGTTTAGCGGTTACTGCTCTATAATACTGCCAACTTAAAATTTATTTTCATGTCTTTTCAAGAGAGAGAGAGAGAGAGAGAGAGAGAGAGAGAGAGAGAGAGAGAGAGAGAGAGAGAGAGAGAGAGAGAGAGAGAGAGAGAGAGAGACAGAGAGAGAGAGAGAGATCTGCACTAAATACGTGATCCATTATTATAGGTATATACTGTGAATCTTATAACATTATTTCAAGATTTTTTCAGATAGAAAAGTACACTTGAAGAAATTTGTATTTGTTATTATTTTTATTCAAGTTGTTAAATAATATTACTCTATAGTCGTTATCGCAACCTATTTTTTATTCCAAAAGTAAGAACTGAAAGACACCAACATTCTCCAAACCCCTCATTTAACAGGGTGGATTTTACATATATAGATTTGTTTAATATAAAGTTAAATCAGTTCGTTAAAGCATGCCATAAATTTAGTCACTTGGTTTGATACATTTGAAGCACATATTCTGTATGTATGTCCGCCTTTCTTAATGTTTTCAATTTCCTTTTATAGTTATGCTAAAACCAATTACTCCAAATTGTAAATTAACTATTGTTAGCTATTACGGTATTGTTTTAATACTAATTTTTCAGTACTTATGAACATTTTAACTATAATCACTATTTCTGGTTCTAGATTTAGCAAATGTTATGTGAAAGACCTCCTAATACTTGTCAAAGAATTATAATTTTCTCATTAAAAAATATATTCACCGCAAAATTTGTTATTGCCAATACTCCATCAAGGCACACACATATTATATACGGTCCTCCATATATCACGTCCTCCAACGTTGTCATATCCGACGATGAATGAAATGGGTGAAATGATGCTCAAATGAATCCAGGGCCCATAAAGCTTAGAGTTACCTGACATTCGTCTTTCAGTATAAGGAAAACCCTCGAAAAAACCGTATCTGTGTAACTCTCCCTGACCGAGATTCGAAATCGGGACCTCGAACGTGAGGCAGACACGCTACCATCTACGCTACCAAGGGGGCATCAGGGTATATATGCTCTATTTCCAAATGTCATGGTGAAAGAGAGGGATTGACAGTTTAAAGTAAAGTTTATTCCAACATACTAAACCATATCCAGCCAGACGATCCTTACACCAGGCAATAATGAGATTAAATGCTATTTCATATTGCTTTCTAGATGTTATAGGTAAAATTTCCTGCGTTATTCTTGATGTGGCTCTGTAATTTCATTTGGTTTTTCCATTTCAGTTTTTTATAAATTCATAATTGTCAACATCCAATCTTTATATAGGTTATACCAGATAAAAGAATAACGTTTTGGATCAAAGAAAGCAGAAAGCTGCCAACAGTTAAATCTGCAATAAATTGAAGTATAGATAGAGTCAACATGAAAAATTCAATGCCATGGCAGGGATTTGAACCACGGATCTCCTGGTTTCCGTTTAGTCGCTCCAACCTATTGAGCTACCATGGCCAACGTGCCGTCCTGCCATTAAATTCTCCATTTTACTCGTATATTTCCGCGGTAAACCACTAGGGGATCTTGCATCAGAGATACACCGTTTGTGTTTGTGTACCAGGGACATTGGAGAATTTAATGGCAGGATGGCACGTTGGCCATGGTATCTCAGTGGGTTGGAGCGACTGGACGCAAACCAGGAGATCCGTCGTTCAAATCCCGGCCATGACATTGAATTTTTCATGTTGACTCTATCTATCAAAAACCTTAGCCTATATACGGCTAGTGAGAAGAAATGATTAATTTCCATCAATTAACTAAAATTGAAAAATATCGAATTGTATTCTGAATAGATAATGCAGTGCTATGAGAAATTAATCACATAAACGGACATAATGAAAAGGGAAATCTAATAAAAACTAAGTCGAATTGTTAAACTTGTGTAAACTGCATTATATTTTGTAGCTTAACGTATGGAGAAAGTGATGAAATATAACATATTAGAATTTGTATTTATTTCTAGAATACCGTGACATAAAATAATAGAAATGTCACATTTCCAGCCCATTCTTTATCAAGCAAACTTCAGTTTCATTTTCTTGCAAGTAGACGTAGTAACAGATAGAAAGATTAAACTATGCACTATTATTAAATAACAGTGAACTAAATTATTAAAACCAAAGTCACTGAGCTTAATTTACGTTATTTAAGGCAATGTTATATTTATAATTGGTTAACCAATTTTAATTTAAAATAGAGTGTACTAATAAGAACATACAATTACCATATAATGCCAAGAAAAGTATAAAAACGTACGTAATTTTGCCTTAGAAATGTTTTTGAGATACTCCTTTTAAGTTTATAATGCTGTAGTACTGCAAATCTGGATATAGCTCCTTTTATCTCATTACATAATCTTGTTCCAAGATTAATGTGGTTAAAATGTTGAAGTTGTTAAACGTCTAGATACAGGCACACAAAGTCAGATACTTTGGATTTCTATTCATGGCAAGAGAAAGAGCACTTTTGTGTACATAATTTATTAGCACACTATATTATTATTTGATAGATATTAAGTACTTTGAATTCAGAAAATAAGCAAAATGGCAAAATCATAGCTTTCATATATTTTAATTAATTTTCTGGTAAAAATATTAAGCGATTATTGCTGTGGTAAATGAACTGCCCCATTGTATACTGCTGTACTTGCTGGGGCGAAAAATCAAACGTCCAAAAATTTTAAGTGTTAAGCTCACATATTTTTATCTACTTGGTGTTAACCCAGATAAATATTTACAGAAATAGTTTAATTATATATTTCGTTGTAGGTACAATGGGGCAAGAGAAAGGAATTGATAGATATTTTAAAGATGCATCGTAGCCTTTGCAATTCCATTATTTCTTTCATTAGAGAAACAATTGAATAGTGACAGGACCTTCAAAATAGTACGAGTATCGATAGTTTTAAATCAATAAGGAATATTTCAGAGTGACTGATGTTACAAAGTCACTGGAAATGAATTATATTTGTTAAAAATTGATCAATATATCAAAGTTTTTGACCATTTCTTATGGTTTAGCTGTTATACAAAATTCGCTCAAAATGAAGATGACAATTCGCAAAAAACACGGGGGGGGGGGGATATTGAATCTGTTTATGTATATACAGTTACTCCAAGAAGTATTCGTCTAATGCATGAGTTTATATTTAAGGATGTATGTATAGTTGAAAATCATCAGAATAAAGTACAGCAGGGACACGCCCTTATTTATCGATTATTGAAAAAGAGAATACAGTAAAGGAACATATAGTATCTATTCATATAAACATAGTTAAACATTCAAAAGTAAAGATATCAATATAGGATGCAAAATAAGTATTCGTCTGTATCTGAAAATGGTGTAGAATGTTACGGTTAGTACTTAGTAGGATCTCCATTCCTCTTTATAAGCTCTTACAAACTCCTTGGCATGGATTTCACCAAAGACTGTGTTGTTTCCACTATAATTTACGACATTCCTCTAGTAGAGCATTCTTTAGATCCTTTATATTAGATAACTGATGATTTCTAATATTTTTGTCCAGTATACTCCACAAATTCGCTATTAGATTTATGTCTGGGGATTGCGGCGGTGTCAGCATCCATCGTGGAGTATTATACAACTATAGCCTTGCATATAGAACTGTGTGTTTTGGATCATTATCTTGTATGAAAGTATAATCCACAGAAAGACCCATATTATTCACACTTCTGGACAGATGTGCTTTTAGGATGTTTATATAAACTCTATGGTTAATAATTCCATCATTAAAACAAAAATCCACACACCATTTGCACTCATGCAGCCCCAGACAAGTCCGAACAGCCTCCGTGTTTAACTGAAGCTCTTATACTTTTCTCCTCAAGCTCACAATTCTGTTTTCTTCACACTATTACTCGCCTTTTTGACTTAAAGAAGTCAAATTGACTCTTATCAGTAAATACAACCTTTTTCCGGAAACCAAGCCCATCGTATTGTGACTTTGTGGGTTCGTGAAATAAAAAGTCCAGGTTACAAACACAAAAAATTGCACTTTATTTCCGTAGCAATACACTGTTCACAATTACATTTTTGTCAGTTCGTCTTTATACGTACGCTCGGCCATACTTACACAACGCACGCCATAACAACACTACTCTCAAATGACTGTCGCTTCCGGTATCGATCGGCCCCGAAGTCTCCCGAATCTTCCGATTATGGAGGGGGAGAACATTCTCGAACCTTCGTGCAACTTCGAGTGGCGGGAGGAGGGGTAAACGAAGACTCAGCTACCCCTCCTGTCTCCCCTCTCTCCACCGGCCATCATTTATTGCTCGGCATCGCGGGCTTGTCGTTTGGGTAACACTATTTATGTTCTTTTGCGAAAGCAACTCGCTTCTTTCTGTTGATTTTACTTATGCATGGTGTTCTATGGGCTGTTCGGCCCCCATACTCAGCTACTTAAACCACGTTTCTTATATTTTGTGCTGAAACGCATTTTCCTGTGTGTGTTTTAACTACAATAGCAAGTTTTGGAACACTTGGTTTAGGATTTTTCTTATCTTCTCTAAGTAGCTGTCGTTCTTGCATCTCGTATAGAACTGCAGGACGACCGCTTCTTGATGGATTTTCGTAAGTTTTGTTCTCACCAAACCTGTATATAATAGTCTTCACTGTACTGGTAGGTCTTCCAATGGTACCTCCAATTTCTTCAATAGATTTTCCTTTTTTAAATGACCTGATGCAAATTTCTCACTCTTCTTTTGTAGTTTCTCGGCGTTTTCGACCCATATTACTTAAATAGCGGTCAACGGCTTCGAAAACAGAGATGGAACTGTCAACGACAGTGGATGAAACACAACTGCCTAAGAAAAGGGAAGGTGTGTGTGTCAGCGAGGCATCATACCTGGGATCTTGTTTATAAGACAAATACTTTTTTGGGCATCAAATGTGACATGATTTTAAATAACGTAGAGATGTTCAATAATTAAGCAATATATGAACCCAAATGGGGTTTTATTTTTAAATACAAATATCAGCTGATGTAAGAAAATAGTTATTGTTCGTTTCTTATCTATATTTTTTGGATTACACTTGTTATATTCTACGTGCTATTATTAGACGATACTTTTTGGAGTATCTGTATATTCTAATAAAGACCATGAGAACAATCTTTTAGAAAATAAAAAATAGAAAAAATCTTGAATTTGATATCAAGAATGGTATCTTTCAAACTTTTGAGTTCTGCCAATAACAGGGAGACCTACTTTTCACAAAAATGTAGGTATATTAGTTTATTCATTCCATATTTTGGATTGAAGGAATCTCAAAGTGTGTCTTTTTTCGGCGAAATCTGAATATATAATTTTTGGGTGGGATACAATGTTTCTTCCACCTGCTCTCAGTGCCGGAGGAAATAAAAATATTAATATTATGTGCCAAAGTAACAAAAATTAAAGCAGAAGTTGTGTCCGTGCAAACACCCGAATGGGTGTGAGAGAAAACTGAAGCTAAAAATCACACACACACGCGCCGCTTTGTTCCTTTGTGTAGCAAAATACGAAACAATTATGCGAGGAATTGGAGGAAGGACTCGAGAATCACGAAATGGCAGTTTTTCTATCATAGAGAAACAGACGCATTGTCTGGACCGTAATTGCCTGTCCACTGAAGATATGAATTCCTTCTCTACCATATTAATTTCACACTTTTGCGTGAGGCCTTCGTTTGGAAATGAAAAAGCTTCGTGACGGACAGATTCGGCCTCTGAATGACATGGCAGAAACCAAACATGAGCCGACTAGCACAATAAGAATATTCCAAATAAAACACCAGCTACTTAGAAGCAGCAACAGTTGTTTTATTATTATTATTATTATTATTATTATTATTATTATTATTATTATTATTATTATTATTATTATTATTATTATTATTATTATTATTATTATTATTATTATTATTATTATTATTATTATTATTATTATTATTATTATTATTATTATTATTATTATTATTATTATTATTATTATTATTATTATTATTATTATTATTATTATTATTATTATTATTATTATTATTATTATTATTATTATTATTATTATTATTATTATTATTATTATTATTATTATTATTATTATTATTATTATTATTATTATTATTATTATTATTATTATTATTATTATTATTATTATTATTATTATTATTATTATTATTATTATTATTATTATTATTATTATTATTATTATTATTATTATTATTATTATTATTATTATTATTATTATTATTATTATTATTATTATTATTATTATTATTATTATTATTATTATTATTATTATTATTATTATTATTATTATTATTATTATTATTATTATTATTATTATTATTATTATTATTATTATTATTATTATTATTATTATTATTATTATTATTATTATTATTATTATTATTATTATTATTATTATTATTATTATTATTATTATTATTATTATTATTATTATTATTATTATTATTATTATTATTATTATTATTATTATTATTATTATTATTATTATTATTATTATTATTATTATTATTATTATTATTATTATTATTATTATTATTATTATTATTATTATTATTATTATTATTATTATTATTATTATTATTATTATTATTATTATTATTGCCATCATGTTGTACTATTCACATTATATCATGCAACTTGGCTAATATAAATTAATTGCGACGATAATGCAATCTACGAAAGCCAAGATTAATTATTGTCAATGCTAATAATACAAATAGGGAAATTAGTGTGTCTTTTTTTTTTCAATTCATGTCCTCCAACGTTAAGTCACATCGGGCGATGAATGGAATGTGTGAAATGATGCTTAAATCAGCCCAGGGTCCATAGAGCTTAGAGTCACCCGACATTCGTATTTCAGGATAAGGGAAAACTCCGAAGGAACCTTATCCGGGTAACTCACCCTGACCGAGATCCGTACTCGGGACCTCTTGAACGTGAAGCAGACAGGCTACCATCTACGCTACCGAGGCGGACTGTGTGTGTTTCTATGTGTGTGTGTGTGTCTTCTTCTTTTTTTTTTTTTTTTAATTTACGTCCTCCAACCTTAAGTCATATCGGACGATGAATGAAATGGGTGAAATGATGCTCAAATGAGTCCGGGGTCCATGGAGCTTAGAGTTACCTGACATTCGTCTTTCAAGATAAGGGAAAACCGAGGAAAAACCTTATCCCTGACCGGATTCGAACTCGGGACCTCTTGAGCGTGAGGCAGACACGCTACCATCCACGCTACAGAGGCGGGCGTGTGTGTGTGTGTGTGTGTGTGTGTGTGTGTGTGTGTGTGTGTGTGTGTGGTCCCGTAAGGGAGCGGATCCGTCCCCTTCAGCTGCTGTGGTGCGGGCGCTGCGGACCCTTACCACTCGTGGTACCTCTGACGTTACTACAGGAACCTCGGGCCGAACATTCGAGCCCCTACCTCTGGGAGTTATTCGGATTGGGTTGGTCTCGAGGGGGTAGTGGTTCCCGATACCCGTGGGTGATCGGGTACGTCTCCGGACGGGGTTGAGGGAAGCCATTAGTATTCCCGGGTACTAGCCTGTAGAGATAGTAGAAGGTGTGCTAGATCGCCAGGAGGCCCTACCGAGGTCATATCGGTAGCCTTCACCTTTGGTGTTGGCGCGCGTAAGTGGTCTATCCACTTCCATCCCTTCTTGTGTCCTTGGACCATATTGGAGAGGGGGACGGCTTGTTAGTAACCCAGGTGTTTCCCTATGGGAAGCCCCACGGAGGTGCCGGGCGCCCTCTGGGACAGCTCGGATACTCCCTGGTTGAAAGAGGGTCTTGGTCCTACGGGTCCAGGACTACTGGAAGTAGAACCTCTGGACTCAACTGTGTGTGATAGGGTGGGTGGCTGCCTGGGTGTGTATGCGTGTTTACATGGAGGGCAAACTTATAAATCATTCAATCGATCCTGATAACCTTTCACCACTGTAAGCACCGTTCATCCAAGAATAGGCTATAACTATAAAGCATTTCCAAAACCTTTAAAACTGAAGGGAATTTTCCATATTGATGTCACAACAGTTCAGTCAAGTTTCGTTTAATATGAATATCAGAAGAGAGAATTAACAGTCTGAGGTAACCAATACGTTCTGCACTGTAAAGCAAAAAGTACGAAAGTAGATTAGAATGATACACGCATTCATTTATGCATTGTGAACAAAAGAGACTAGACGGTACATCTGAATCATAGAAGGTCAGAAAAGGCCTACATACCGTGTTGATACCAGCAGACTGTTTTATAACTTCCATATGCATGCCATAAATATTTTAAACTGCTATATATAAATAAGTACCTAAAATATTCTAGAATATCTTCTCTAGTTCGGATTATTAGTAGTGATAGTAGTGCTTCAAAAGGTTACTCAAAAACTTGTGTGTTTGAATATATTTTGTAACTGGGGTTACCATATCATCCGTTTTTACCGGGGGCCACCAGTTTTTGAGACCCTTCTCCGACCTTCCCGTTCAGTTTTCAAATATTTCGCGAAACCTACCGTTTTTTAGTTTTCCTTTCAAAGTAAAGGAAATTATTTGCAAATATGATGATGAAAATTTAGCTAAAGTCTTTGAAAGTGATATGTATACTTTTTATATTTTTAGTTATAATTATATTAAAAGTGGATGAGCTAATACAGTGGTATGTCTGTATTTCAATGGTTAACTCTGGATAAAGAACCAGAGTGGCAAGCGGTGGGAAAAAAATGTGTTATTTTTAAGATGTGTTAACCTAGTTATTGCTGACTATACGAGGGGGGGACCCAAAAGAAACTGGATTTCTGTCATAAAAACTTTATTGATGAACCTTTTTGCAAAATTACTTCAGTCACCTTCAAAATACTCTCCGTTACATGTTATGCACTTGTCAAGTCTCTTTTCCCCCTATTGGAAGCATGTTTGGAATTCTTCAAGTTTGATATTGTCCGGTGCCCTTTGCGAAGCTGTTTTTACCGCCTCCACATCGTCATAACGCTCCTCTTTTAGCGTTTTTTTTTTTTTTTTCATTCGTGGAAATAGGAAAAAGTTGCAAGGGACTAGGTCCGGCGAATACGGAGGGTGGGGAACGACAGACCACCTCTGAGATGCCAAATAGTGGGTCACTCGTAAGGTCGTGTGTACTGGAGCGTTGTCGTGATGCAGAAACCAGTCACCTGATTGCCAAAGTTCCGGACGTTTCCTCCTCACATACTCTCGCAGACACCTTAGAACATCCAAGTAAAAGTGCTGGTTAACAGTCTGGCCAGAGGGTACGAATTCCCAATGAACAATTCCACGAACATCAAAAAAGACAATGATCATCGTCTTCACATTTGACCTCACTTGCCGTGCTTTCTTTGGTCTGGGCGAGTTGGGAGTCCTCCACTGGCTTGACGATTGCTTGGTTTCTGGGTCATACCCGTAACAACAACTCTCATCCCCTTAATGACCTTGTTCAAGAAGTTTGGATCACGTGAAATCTCTGTTTTCAAGTCCTGACACACATTCATGCGGATGGTTTGGTGCTCCTGTGTGAGAAGGCGTGGAACAAATTTAGCAGCAACATATCTCATGTGCAAATCCTCCCTCAAAATCCGCTGGCACGAGCTCCAACTGATTCCTGTCGCTGCTGAAATTTGGTCGATCGTTTGGCGACGATCCTCGTTGATCTTTTGGCGGACCTTTACAATGTTCTCCTCATTTCGCGATGTTGAAGGGCGTCTAGAACGAGCTTGGTCTTCAACACACATCTCACCATGTTTAAAGCGTCCAAACCACTCGAAATCCTGTGTGCGGCTCATAGCGTCCTCCTGGAAAACTTCCTGAAGCATTTAGTGTGTCTCCACTGCAGTTTTTTTAAAGCAGGAAACAAAATTTCACAAACACTCTTTGTTCTTTTAAAGTTGCCATAACGACTTCGCAGAGGTAACCCGCCAACAGTCAGAGAAACACAATACCACACTTGCACGTTCAGCTCTACACTGACGCCGTCTGCACAGCTGTTTCATGAAGGTCTCTACTAACACCATCTAGCGTGAGAACCCTGTACTACGTCTACGAGTGGCAGCGCCCTCGGAGTCCGGTTTCTTTTGGGTACTTCCTCGTACTTTCTGATGAAATAAGTGCTTTAAGGACTTACCACAAAATGAAATCTGCAACATTGGTACGGAAAAGTGTTGCCGAGAAATGGTACGAGTACGTGAGCAATAATGTTGAGTATATAGAGCTGTTGAAAGTAGTACAGTACTATTTTGCCATATCTGCACATAATGCAGCTGTAGAGAGAATATTTTCTCTGCTAAATGTTCAGTGGACAGATGAGCAAAATAAGCCCACTGTCGAAAATGTTAAGTTAATGATGATCATGATGTACAAAATGAAAAATGTAATTGTGCCCAATATTATGACAGGATTATCTCTAAAAAGGATATCCTGAAAAAAGTCAAAGTATGTTAAGTAAATGTCGTTAACTGAATTCCCCCTATATTTTGACATCATGATATGGTAACCCTGTTTGTAGCCACTTACACCTGTGCATAATAACGTGTATTACGCTTAACAGATTATCATTGGCACTGGCTCGGGATCATGTTTGGGAACATG
The DNA here is from genome assembly GCA_030765055.1 of Mantis religiosa. Classification (NCBI taxonomy): domain Eukaryota; kingdom Metazoa; phylum Arthropoda; class Insecta; order Mantodea; family Mantidae; genus Mantis; species Mantis religiosa. Next base: position 89,757,493 of record CM060958.1, read on the forward strand.
GACTCCTAGTCCATAGATCCTCTACTCTTTATGTTCCTTAATATTGTGACGTAGACGGCGAACTCGCGTTGCCGATCGATAATGCGGACCGGCGTTGGCGGGGGGGGGACGCAAGGGGTGGCACCTCCTCCTACCACGCGAAGGTGCTCGAAGGCTCCAGAATGATTTCCCCCTCCATAATGGAAGAATCCAGAGGTTTCGGGGCGATCGATACAAGCGAGGCGACGGTTAGTGGAGTGCAGGACGTCGCGGTGTGCGGACGTGTAGTGAGTTGAGTGAGTGACCGTGAGCCGGGCGGACGTGTAGTCGAGTTGAGCGGACGGGTAAAGACGAACTGGCAATTTTGAATGTTGTAAATTAAATTGTAATTGTGTACGTGCATCGGAACGGTAACGGACGAACTGGTAAATTGTAATGGTGTGCATTTCGTAATTTTGTGTAATTGGCAAGTGTTCAACTGTAAGTCGGTGAAAATAAATAACATTTTTGAGTGGTGAAATTGGACTTTTCATTTCACGAGCCCACAAAGTCACAACTGGTGTCAGGAGTGGGATATAACACAATGGAGGCAGCATTTGAAAAGATTTTAGCGGAACTGAAACAAATGAAGACGGCCAACGACAACATCACCGGGAAGATGAACGAGTTAACAACAAAAACGGAAGCGGCAAATAACAGCCTGGCCGTGAAGCTGGAGACTATAAATAACAACCTTACCGCCGAGTTGAAGGAAATGAAGACGGCAAATGAAAACCTCGCTGCGAAGATGGAAACGGCAAACAACAACTTGGCCACGACAATGACCGCAAAGATGGCCGAACTGACAACGGAGATGAGGGAGGCGAACGAAGTCCTCGCCGCCAGGTTTGAGGAACGGTTGGCCGGCGTGAGGGATGACGTCACGAATCTGGGCAAGCGGATGGGTCAAGTAGACGACCGCCTTAATGATTTAGAGGAAAAGGCCGACAACATCGCCAAACACCTCACCCACCTGACAGAGGAACACCGACCTTATGTGTGGACGGAGGACGCCGAAGACGCTTTCCAGCACCTGAAGGAAACCCTGTGCAGTGCTCCAATTTTGGGTTTCCCACAACTGGGTGGCGCCTTCATTGTGGACGCCGACGCTAGCGACCATTGCATTGGAGGTGTCCTATCGCAGATCCAGGACGGCCATGAGCGGGTGATAGCCTACTACAGCAAGACGCTATCCAAGGCAGAGAAGAACTACTGCGTCACCCGACGGGAGTTACTGGCGGTAGTAAAGACATTGGAGCACTTCCACAAGTACCTGTACGGTCAGCCATTCCACCTGAGGACTGACCACTCCGCCCTTACCTGGCTATTGAGCTTTAAGAACCTGGAAGGCCAGACAGCACGTTGGGTCCAGAGGCTGCAGGAGTACGACTTCACCTCGGAACATCGTAGAGGGAAGAGCCACGGTAACGCTGACGCCATGTCCCGAAGACCCTGTCCAGAAGAGTGCGGCCAGTGCACAAGAGTGGAAGAGAAGGAGCGTGCCGCAGCAGTCCGAGTAGTTGTGGCAGTGCCTGCTGAAGGCTGGGATAGCGCAGGCCTGAGGAGGGAGCAGCTGGCGGACGCAGACTTGGGGCCACTCTTGAGGGAAGTGGAGGCAGGGATGAGACCAACCTGGGAGGACATCGCACCGATGAGCGCCACCTACAAGTCGTACTGGGCCCAATGGGACTCGTTGAAGACCAGAGAGGGCGTGCTGTTCCGGGTATGGGAACCACCCGATGGAAAGACGCAGAGAGAACAGTTGGTACTTCCCCGGAGTAAGGTACCGGAAGTCTTGGAAGAAGTGCACGCTGGTACTTCAGGAGGACACCTGGGAGCGAACCGAACGATTGAGAAACTTCGGCAGCGCTACTACTGGCTGAGACTCCGAGCAGATCCTAGTGGTGCACCTGGACCGTCTAACCCGCTACGATGGTGCTGTTCGGGACGACCAGCCTTGAGGAGGGAGCAGTGTGACGTAGACGGCGAACTCGCGTTGCCGATCGATAATGCGGACCGGCGGTGGCGGGGGGGGACGTTAGGGGTGGCACCTCCTCCTACCGCGCGAAGGTGCTCGAAGGCTCCAGAATGATTTCCCCCTCCATAATGGAAGAATCCAGAGGTTTCGGGGCGATCGATACAAGCGAGGCGACGGTTAGTGGAGTGCAGGACGTCGCGGTGTGCGGTCGTGTAGTGAGTTGAGTGAGTGACCGTGAGCAGGGCGGACGTGTAGTCGAGTTGAGCGGACGGGTAAAGACGAACTGGCAAGTTTGAATGTTGTAAATTAAATTGTAATTGTGTACGTGCATCGGAACGGTAACGGACGAACTGGTAAATTTTAATGGTGTGCATTACGTAATTTTGTGTAATTGGCAAGTGTTCAACTGTAAGTCGGTGAAAATAAAGAACATTTTTGAGTGGTGAAATTGGACTTTTCATTTCACGAGCCCACAAAGTCACAATATTTTCAGTATCCTTTTGAAGTAATCTGTATGAACAGGAAGATGCTCGCACAAAGGCATGCTGCCCGCCTTGGTAGCGTAGATGGTAGCATGTCTGCCTCACATTCAAGAGGTCCCGAGTTCGAATCTCGGTCTGGATGAGTTACCTGGATAATTTTTCGGGGTTTTTCCCTTATCCTGATAGACGAATTTCAGGTAACTCTAAGCTCCATGGACCCTGGACACATTTGAGCATCATTTCACCCACTTCATTCACCGTCCGATATGACTAAACGTTGGAGGACGTAAAATTACACACACACTCAAAGACATGCTGTGTCTAAAATGAATGTGCATATGTTTTATGAGTATAAATCTAATATGAGATATTTCAAAGCCACAAGAAGCTGTGTAGGATCCCATCCTCCGTGTAATTGTACAAATAATAGTAATGCTTCGTTAATTTATTTTCCCAGGATCTCCTGCCACAGATTACTGTTATTACTGTTTGAGATATTGGAACAACATACAATATGCATTCTTGGGAATTTTGTATGGCCTCTGTAAGATTCTTTTAACTATAATTGTATTTTACATGTATTGAAAAACACCTTCAGATTAAGAATAAAGGGCTATTTCGGGAAAAACAGTACATCTCATTAAAATACACCATTTTCGGAATATTTTATCATTTTTCAGATGGAGTTAATAAGTTAAGTAATGCACTTTGAAATGTTTAATAAGCCTCAACAATATAATCAACATGAATGCTAAGACAAACACGTATGGGATTGGAATTGGGATTTCATTGCGGTGGGGATTCGGTACGTAGGCCACAATGTTGGGCCCATTGTTCCTATACCCCCAAGTGGGAGCACTCCCGGGAGGAAGGATGAGGCGAAGAAGACGGAGGGCGCCTGACCCAAGGAAGTACAAGGAGGACAGTACAGAGGGCAGGGTCCCTACAGTTTACTTGGATGGAGACTTCCCCCGATAGGCCAAGACAACGAACTCGCTCCCCTACAGCGGGACGGTACGGGCCCAGCAGCCGAGCCCTAATGGTCCCACGCAGGCAATCCGAGCTCCAAAGGTCCCTGCTGGCGGTCCCGAAAGGGTCCCAGTAGAGGAGCGGAGATCGGCAACCGACCTACCGGAAGAGGAAGTAGTTTTCCTCAGAGTATATCATCCTGCCATGCACCGCCGAAACATCCGCCGACACTTCTACCCTGAAAGAGAACAACAGATGAGAGATGATATGAAATGATAATGGAGATAAAATGGAAATGAAATTAAATGCGTAGTGTTCAACGCCCACTTTGACTACATACGGCACCGCAGGCGGTGATATTAAGTGCGAGGAACTACTCCCATTAGTCCTGCACCCATGGGACCAGAACCCGGGCCTCTCGGGTTTTTACCGCAGGACAGTACCTATTTTATAAACTGCCCCCCCCCCCCCGCTGCACACGGCAGACAGGACGGAAGTGGATACGCCACTTACGCGCCGGTCCTTAATGAACCGGCTACCAAATAACCTTGGTAGGACCGCCGGTGATCTAGCACACCAGCTACTAGCACTGCAGGCTAGCACCTGGGACTTATGAGGCAACCCTCTACCCCTCCGGGTGGCCGGAGCCTGGCCGGAGGTACCCAATTTCCCGTGGGTGGCGGGAACACACTGACCCCTCGAGACCAACCCAATCCGAACAGCTCCCAGAGGGAGGGGCTCGAATGTTCGGCCCGAGGTTCCTCTAGTAATGTCAGAGGTACCACGAGCGCAGGCGGTGACACTGATGATGCATGAAATGAAGATGGAGCACCGGTGGAATGAGATGTCGGGGGAAACCGGAGGTCCCGAAAACCCGCCCCAGCACCGTGTTGTCCATCACAAATCTCACTTTGCGGTCGCCTGGAATCGAACCCGGGCCGCCTTGGTGAGAGCCAAGCGGTCTAACCACTGAGCCACGGCGCGGCCGAGATGAAATGGAAGGACATGAAATTCGGGAGATGTGATTAACCTACCCAGCATTCACCTAGCGACCTTGGGAAACCCCCGAAACACCCCATGGGTCAGGTAGGTCAGCCACGGGAATCGAACCTAGGCCTCCCGAATGCGGGACACAGACGAAACCGCCTGAGCCATCCTGCTTGGTACGAACACACACACACACACACACACACACACACACACACACACACACACACACACACACACACACACAGACACAGACACAGACACAGACACACACACACACACACACACACACACACACACACACACACACACACACACACACACACACACAAACGAGCGCGTGTGTATCTATCATGCTCGTTTTCGATCACGTCGGAAGATTTTTCGCCCTTGTTAGGAGTATATCCTTATTTATGAATTACAATTACAATGGTTTAAAGAAATATTACACCAACGTCTCTCTGGATCAGTGTATGGCCATTTCATAACCGCATGGCGGTTAAATAAATGAATGAATTTGATAAATCACAAGCGTAACGTCGGTTGAGTATTTGATATACCTAGCAGCATTATGGACATTAAATGAGGTCGTAGAAGTGCACGTGATAACTGCGTGGCTTTTACTGCACAGATATCTGCAGGTTATTGTTTCGATAACTGTATCAGGTTTACTGCGTGCATGGGCAAGGGTACGATGATAAGGTAGCAGCTGTTTCTTCAAAACATTGCACGCAACTTCAGTGTGATAGTAACAATCAAAATGCGACATACAAAATAAAAAAATAAAAAATAGGGTATTAGTTCTACTTCTCGAAATTGAGCTCAAGATTTGTATTCCACTCAAATATTACGTGTAACATTACCTAAAATTTAAAATTGTCATAAATGCATATGCAAGAACAGCATATTTCAGAGATTCAAAGCAAAGTTTTTATTTGCTTTGTTACGTTCATAAAACAATCATAACACATTTTACATTTCCTTACAGATATAATCATAATCCTTTATTCACCATTAAGCTTACATGAAGCGATAGGTTTCGTCAGTTATAAAAAGTATTTACAATGTATTTACAAGTACAGAAAGTTTACAAATTAATGCATATAAAATTCTAGGTGAAATCAGATTATTTGCATGGCTTAATGTAGTAATTATCAAGTCAATAACTTTACTATAGTAATAATAAAATTAAACAATTAGGTACCTATTACTATAATTTACAATAGTCTTACATAAATTCACTAGCATGTATGTTCTTGTACACTATAAAATGCTTTTTGTTTAAACCAGTTTGTAATACTATAAGAAATCTGTTTTATGGCAGCTCTTTTGTTTCCAGAGGAAGCTTATTGAATAATTTTAACTGTTGATAACAGTGGCTATTTATGGTCTGGCTCAATCGGTTGTGGGGTGTATCTAAATTATGTTTGCCTCGAGTGTCATAAAGGAACGATTTATAAATAAGTTTTCATTTTCTTTAACGTGTATGATATTGGTGTATATATATACATTGACGGTAAAGTCATTATCTTAAGGTCTATAAAGCTAGGCTTACATGTATCCTGTTGTCCTAATCCTAGAATTAGTCTGAGAGATTTCTTTTGCCATATGAATGTATTTTTCGACGTAGCACAATTACATCAAAGCCTAATCCCATACAGTATATGTGGATGAAAGAAGGCACATCTGTAAAGCATAATTGCTGATCGATGGATAATAAATTAACAAAAAAAAAAAAAAAGGCATAGTAAGATGTTATTAACATATCTCGACTAACACATGTTTTTAGTTTCCCTAGAAGATACCAGATTCTAGAAAGCTTTATACAAAGGTAAAATATGTGTGTTTCCCATGTTAGTCTGGTGTGCAAATGTAATCCTAACAGATTTACTGAATTAATGTGGAGATTATTATCATGTGTTTTGTATGTATGATAAAGCTTTTTTTGTGTGACATAATGTAATATATTTGTTAACTGATGTAGGAGTGTTATTGAACAGCTTCCTAACACACCCTTCAAGTGATGTAATACTACTCACACTCACAACTATGAGTACCATAATGTATTTGGATACAATAAAGTTTATCACAATTTAAAAAAAAAAGTCTTATGCTTTTTGCATGACTCTGAGAAGAAAAGCGATTTTGCTATTTGAAAAAATGTAAATATCTGAAAACAGCTTACTACTCAAAAAAGTGTATTTGAACATTCAAAACAATAGCAAACAATGTCTGCCATAAAAGAACGTATTTGAAATAGATTTGTACAGTTCTAACGAGATGTGCAGTTTTTTTCAGTAGTAATATTGCCCGCCTCGGTAGCGTAGATGGTAGCATGTCTGCCTCACGTTCAAGGTGTCCCGAGTTCGAATCTAGGTCAGGGTGAGTTACTTAATAAGGTTTTATCCGGGATTTTCCCTTATCCTCACAGTAGAATGTCGGGTAGCTCTAAGCTCCATGGACCCTGTGCTCATTTGAGCATCATTTCACCCATTTCATTCACCGTCCGATATGACAACGTTGGAGGACGTAAATTACAACAAAAAAAAGTAGTAATATTTTAGTTAATTTTACTCTTTATTAGTAATATACTAAAGTCATTCAAATATTCCCAGAAAAGTCATGTTATCGATTTTAATTCTGATGTAAATATCTGAAATCAAACTCATTAGAGTCGAGTTTGTGACAGTCAAAAAACTGAAAAACTTCCCATATAAAGGATAATTTGGATTAGAGGATTTTCTTAAATATCTTACTTATCATCTTTGAAGGTAAACTAACATACTTCATAACAAATTTGGTATTTATTTAACTTTCATTTTAGAGTTATGCTGTTCACAATATGCAGATACACAGGACATTTCTTTTTAAAGAAGAAGATCCCTCTTAAAGACAGGGTCCTTAATACAAATATTTTCTTGAAATCTCAATATCACATTTTTTTGCGAAATCAATAGCTTCTCCACCTTCAGGAATGCTGTAGTTAGATTTATAGCTATAAACACAAAAAGCTTACCCCACTAAAATTCGTATTTGTAAATTTCAATGATAATTCCAATAACTGAGCTGAAGATACTTTCTTCTAAGTTTATTCATAATTTGATACCTTCACGACAAAATAAGAAGAAAAAAATTAGATATTTATTTTCAATTTTGTGTTCCATTGAACTTGCTTTATTAAGGAAATTCTGTGGTTCAGTGTAACTCTGTAAGCAAGGGTTAAAGAGGATTATTGTGAAGCATTGTTAAATAACAAAAAAATCTGCATACCTAATAGCCCGGTTTCTGGAATCTATACCAGGCCTTATTATGCAAACTTCATTTTTAACTTTATTAACTTCTAAATCAGATTTCACAAAACAATTTACAAATTTTGCAGATATAATCTACTTTCTACCTTAACGAACTAATTAAACCTAAAGATTACTGGATTTCAGTAACCTTACAAATATAATCTATCTAAAACAGTCTTTTTTCTACTTTACTACTACTTCGATAATATAAATCAAATCTACATTTCTACTACATCTTTAATTCTTATAACAAGCTACGAAATACTGTTTCCTACAGTTTTAAAATTTTCTCTTCTGCAAGTGGTATCCAAAGCTTCCTCCTACTGATATCCATCTCCTAAAGGAACTGGCATCAGTAGATGGAGCTGGTTCGTCAGTTCCAGACATCCGGGTAGTCATCTCTCCGCTTCTGCATAATTAGTTGCATCTGTCCGCTCTGATACTCTCCATATATGTCTTCTCTCTCCTGGTACTCCCTTCCTGTCTATGTCTTTCTGTCTTTCAGTCCTCTTTCTGATGTCCATAATTGGCGTCTTAAATCTGGTCTTCAAGTCTGGTAATCTGTATCTTCAGTTTCTCTTGGTCCAAATCTCTTAAGTTATATTCTTTTCTCATGGATTGAAATGTTCTTACACTTCTTTCTTGAAATATTTTGTCGCGGGTCATATATTCCTCCAAAGCCTTAACGGATATTATCTGAGACATATTTTCTAAATGTACATAATCTTCTGCATCTCTTAAGATGTTCCATAAACATTTTCCTTGAAGTTTCCTTCGACCGTCTTCTACTAGTTCACTATATTTATTGCACTCAAAAATAACATGTTCAGGCGAATGTAAACAGTTACATTGCTCACAAAAACCTGAGTTCTTCTTCCCTATTCTTTTCAAATATACATCGTATGGGCCATGTCCTGTAACAAAGTGAATAAATCCTTTTCTTGGTTTTATATGTTCCAATTTGATCCTCTCGTTAATGTCCGGAAATAAATATGTACTCTTCTTCCTACGTGTGCATTATCCCACTCTTCTTGCCATTCTTGTAATAAATAATTTTTCACTTCTTTCTTAGTATTGCATCTTTTCCCCATAATTTTATAAACATTCTCATATGCTTCCTTCTTTAGCCACTAAGTTGCACCCCTTAATCTAATGACATAGTCAATAGGCCAAATTCCTACTACTATTAGTAGGGCCAAAGATGTCGTTTTTGTAGCTCCGCTGCTGCGAAGTGGTATTTGTCTCTGAGTTTTTCGGATTTGACCTTCAACCTAGGTGCCCATGTACTTGCGCCATATCCTATTATACCTATTACAAAACTCATATGATATATTCTTGTTGCTGTAAAAGATATTCTATAGCTCTTTTGTACAATTGACGCTAATTTCATAATGACATTTACTGCCTTTTCTCTTACGTACTTCATATGGCTGTTTAAAAGTAATTTTCCATCTAATTCTATGCCTAAATACTTAACCTTTTGTGTCTTTTCATATTTATATTATATATTTTAATAGTAGGGTCTCAGCATTATTAAATCATAGTATACAAAGGAAAATGTCATAAACTTTGTTATTTATGCATTTATGGAAAATGCTACATATTGTAAAATGATTTTTCAGGTGCTGTTTTTTATGAAGCCCTTTCGCTGAAGCATTATGTCAATTTACAACTACAATTTAAATGTGATCTAGATCATGTTGTATTTAGAATCGTCATCGCCAACCCTTCCACTTTTGTAACCTCTCCATCACTTAGCTTACTCATTCATTCTGTACCACAAAATAAAAAAATAAAAAAAATAAAAATATAGAAATGTTATGACTGAGGCTACTACACCAAATTCACTGTACTCTCTTAATTCTTTCAAGAAATGTAACTTTTATTTCATTTTCTGTAAAAAAGGAGTGAGATTTATAAATGGGTAAACAAAAATAAAACAAAAAATGATTAACCACTCTGAATACTAAGTTAATAACGGAATTTAACTTTAAAATTTAAAACAAGAATGTCAAAAGAGGAACAAATATAATGAGAAATGTTTATTTTACACAAGGTTTCTCAAAATAATAATATAAATATTGCGTACTATTTAAAAAGCAAACATAAAATTGTAATGGAAATTAATTATTCTTTCACACTGGCCGTGTGTAGGCTAAATTGTGCCTACACACGGCCAGTGTGAAAGAATAATTAATTTCCATTAATTAACCTAATAGTGGTTAACTATAAAGCCCGGGCCTTAAAGTACTTACATGTAGTAAGTCGCCATTAAGGTAGTTGTCTCATGTGTTTATGAGAACTACTAAGTGGTTTACCGGGAAAATACGAGTCAGTTGGAGAATTTAATGTCATATCGGCACGTTGGCCATAGTAGCACATTGGTAGTGCGGCTGGACGGAAACCAGAAGATCCGTGGTTCAAATCCCGGCTATGGCATTGAATTTTTCAGTCTGACTCAACGTTTCCATAAAATTATAATATTATTTTTGCCTTATGATGGTTCTTTATATGAATGCCATTTGCCAAAATAAAAGAAAAATTAAGTATATAACTATAGCCGCATGTTTTTATAGTTTATGAAGCTAGTATCTAGCTACTTTAAAAATACATTTCATTTAAAAACTTAAAACTTTCATAATGGAGTGCTATCACCTAATTTTCAAGATAAAGCATTTGCACCACGTAATTTATATACCTCAACTTTTAAATATTATGTAATTTAGAGGAAGATATTTATCTGGTGATGCTAACATTATACTGAATTATAGGATTACTGATTAGAGCAAGTTTAGGTAGGCATGATTTTGAAGTAAATTGTGTTAGATCGACTTGCATAATATATAGGTCACAAGATATCTTCCCATTTGTTCCGCTGTTGTCTCAGCCAATATATCTCTCTCATATTTCTGTTTTTCTTTTCTCATCGTTAAAAGTGTGGCTGGGGCTTAGATAACTCGTCCATGTTTTTCTCGCTTCGGCGATAAATCAGTTTTATATGATTCAAAATACACCGTCTGTTGAAAAGAAAAATAAGAGCAACTTTGCATGCAGATTGATGACTATCATTACGTTTCTGCAGAGATGGCAGGGAAAATATATCAGGATATGTTTCAATATCTGCTGAATCCATTTGACTGTATTTTTCCCAGAGATTTGTGTGTGTGTGTGTGTGTGTGTGTGTGTGTGTGTGTGTGTGTGTGTGTGTGTGTGTGTGTGTGTGTGTTTGTGCACATAGGGGTACCTTGGATTTTATAATTCGTTCTCCATTGCAACATTCTGTTTGACGGACAAAGATTGTTATGTTGGTACGTTGGCCATAGTAGCTCAATGGTTTAGAGCGGCTGGACGGAAACCAGAAGATCCGTGGTTCAAGTCCCGGCTATGGCATTGAAGTTTTCAGTCTGGCTCTACTCTTTCATAGTGCATCCTACACACGGCTAGTGTGAAAGAACAATTAATTTCCATTAATTGTACCTAATAGTGGTCCGAACTATAAAGCCCGGGCCTTAAAGTACTTACAGCATAGTCAGTCGCCATTAAGGTAGTTGTCTCATGTGTTTATGAGAACTCCTAGTAGTTTACCGGGGAAAACACGAGTCAGTTGGAGAATTTAATGTCATGTTGGCACGTTGACTATAGTAGCTCAATGGTTTAGAGCGGCTGGACGGAACCCAGAAGATCCATAGTTTAAATCCCGGCTATGGCATTGAAGTTTTCAGTCTGGCTCTACTCTTTCATAGTGCATCCTACACACGGCTAGTGTGAAAGAACAATTAATTTCCATTAATTGTACCTAATAGTGGTCCGAACTATAAAGCCCGGGCCTTAAAGTACTTACAGCATAGTCAGTCGCCATTAAGGTAGTTGTCTCATGTGTTTATGAGAACTCCTAGTAGTTTACCGGGGAAAACACGAGTCAGTTGGAGAATTTAATGTCATGTTGGCACGTTGACTATAGTAGCTCAATAGTTTAGAGCGGCTGGACGGAACCCAGAAGATCCATAGTTTAAATCCCGGCTATGGCATTGAAGTTTTCAGTCTGGCTCTACTCTTTCATAGTGCATACTACACACGGCTAGTGTGAAAGAACAATTAATTTCCATTAATTGTACCTAATAGTGGTCCGAACTATAAAGCCCGGGCCTTAAAGTACTTACAGCATAGTCAGTCGCCATTAAGGTAGTTGTCTCATGTGTTTATGAGAACTCCTAGTGGTTTACCGGGAGAAACACGAGTCAGTTGGAGAACTTAATGTTATGTTAGCACGTTGGCTATAGTAGCTCAATGGTTTAGAGCGGCTGGACGGAAACCAGAAGATCCGTAGTTCAAATCCCGTCTATGGCATTGAATTTTTCAGTCTGGGTCTACTATTTCAAATATTGTAAAATATTTTCTATTTTAGTACCTAAATCACTGTGATATTGAAAAGGAACTATAAAGCTTTATGACTAGGGTTTTGATTTATATGCATTATAAAGTACGAATATATGCATGCATCTATGCACTAAAAATATGCTAAATATGTTCTAAGCACTTAATAATATGCATTTAAAATAAAGTACTTATTTCTCCATTTATTAATCTTGAAGCTATCAAATAGTAAAGTATTAAACACAAGCACTGATTCATTTTTATTTGTCTCTCTTTCAGTCTATTTCAGTAGTAGTCGTGTTTATTGTAATAGAAAATTAAATATTTTTCACCGTTTTCTATCACTTATTTTATGTAATCTAGAATTTTTTGTTACAGGGCACCTATAACAACGGTTTAAAAATAATATGAATTTATTTTAATTAAATAAAACTAACAATCCCTGAATAGAAAATTGCATTGATTTTCAAAATATTCTGAAAATACAAAAATAAAACTTAATGTTTTAACAACTTGCACAGTACTGTATTTCCATCTGTTGTTAAGATTTAGAATTTACTGCCAAAATAAATAAGTTTTACAGTTCCTCTCCTTCGGTGATGTAATATTCCCTTTCCTACTGTTCACACCTCAGAAATTATGATTAGCAGTACGTTAGTATTTTTATTTTAGCCAGATTTATTGAACCCTATTTTACACAGTGGTATATTAGGGTTAGAGTTGATAAATAAAAATATACAATTTAAACAAAAATATTTTAAATACTAGAAGGAAGATAATATGTTATAATCTAATGCATATTAATTTAAACTATTTCAGACGTTTAAAGACTGAGTTTATAAACATCACTGTTGTGGCTTCATTAGCAAAGATGTGAGCGGAGCAGAAAATTCAGTTCCTAGAGAGTCTAGCTTGAATATTAATTCTTGTCTTTCTCTCCAGAAAATGGGACAACGGAAAAGGAGATGAACCACAGTTTTGAAATTCTTCACCACACATGCTCTCGGGGTTGGATGTTAAGTGAAAGCGTGATAAGTATTCACCAAATTTACCTTGTCCACTTAAAAATTGCGTCAAAACAAAATTTGGTACAAGAGTTTCACATTTTCCTCTGTCATATACACTAGGGAAAAATAATGTTTTTGTTAAACTTCCATTTGGAGTTGTTAGCCATTGTTGGTTCCATTCTTCAAGAATATGTTGATGTATTATTCTCCTTACAGTAGAAATAGGACATAAGAGTATGTCACAGGAAGATTGGATTCTGCAGCCTTCTTAGCCAAGCAATCAGCTCTCTCGTTACCTAAAATTCCACTGTGTCCTTTAAGCCATCCCATGCAAATATGTCCTGGATGATTTTGAAGCAAGGTTCTGATTTCATGTGCTAATGAATTTAAATTGTATTTATCATTAATAGCGAGTAGAGCTGATTGTGAATCACTAAGAATGCGGGCACTGTTCCCATTAACAGTACACTATTTTATAGCTTCTTTAATTGCTAAGAGCTCCGACTGGAATACAGAACATTCAGGTGACAATTTAAACATGGAGTGAGATAGTTCCGTTTGGTTTTCGTAAACAACAAAAGCACATTCTACTGCTATTATCTACTATTATCTTCAAATTGAAAACGCAAACCGTCTGTATACATGTAATAATCATGAAAATTACACATTTCCTTTAAACAGGTTACAAAACTTGATGGGTGTCCTGCTGTGGTAGGATGCTCCGGGATTTGTAGTTTTAAGTGAGACAGATAAGACGCACATTCACGTTCATTTCTTAAATTCATAATAGTTGCTCTTGATAAACCAGTGAGAGCCAAAGATTCGATGTTAGCTATAATCTGAGCTGCATCAGTGGAGATTGTACGATATCCTCGAATTATGCGAAGGGGGAATACCCTTTGAATTTGTGCAAGTTTTTTAACTGCCCACTTTTTATTAAGAACATCCTGGAATGCAGATACACCATACAAAATTAGGGGCACTACAGCACCTTGATATATAGTTTTAAGAATACTAGAATTCAGACCCCAGGTGGGTCTTGTTGTTGTTGCGAGGGTACCAAGAATCTCGCTGGCTCTTTCAGCAATATAATCAAAGTGTGATCGAAATGTTTAAGTTAAAATGACACTTTTTAATTCTTGGAGACGTTATCGTTGCAGTAGACGGCTTCGTTTGTAACATTAATACAAACCACATCAGCTATATGATGCAATGGCCGCACCGAAGTTTAAAGATTTGCCGCATGATTATTGATCAGTATTTAAGCTGTTGAGCGTCATATTTTTATATCAGGAGGTGCTCAATGTTGATAGCTACTTTCTCATGTTTCGGCGACCATCTATGAATATAGAAACATGATACGTCTTACACAAACAGAGCACTAACAGAGAAGTTTTCTCTTCTCTTTTCTTAAGGTATCGGGTTGAAACATTTGTACGAATCATTGCTGAAAAAGTAAATATACGCATAAATATGCACAAATTAGTTAAATATGCACTAACCCCTTAAATAGGCATTTACATGGAATATAAAACTTCTGTGATAAACTTCTTACAATGTGGAATACATTTATTACTTACACGCATATGTTTAACTATCAAGGAAACAAAACATGCAAATACTTATGCAAAAATTCGAGCTCTATTTATGACACAATGGCGTCACAAAAGAACACACGTGCGAAGAAAGCTTGGACTTTTCGTTTAGAACACCATGCGGCAGAAAACAATGCATATTAAACAAGAAAAGGTTGTACACATTTAAGTCTAAATAAGTACACATGGCAATAATGCCCGCCTTGGTGGCGTAGATGGTAGCATGTCTGCCTCACGTTCAAGAGGTCCCGAGTTCGAATCTCGGTCAGGGTGAGTTATCTGGATAAGGTTTCTTCCGGGGTTTTCCCTTATCCTGTAAGAAGAATGTCAGGTAACTCTAAGCTCCATGGAGCCCGAACTCATTTGAGCATCATTTCATCCATTCCATTCATCGTCCGATATGACTTAACGTTGGAGGACGTAAATTACACAAAAAAGAAAAAATCTAGAGGCCAGCAAAATGAGCGGGCATAATCCATCGTAGACAATCGTCTGCAGTGAAGTTCGATCGTGTGGATTTACGAGAGTTAGCGAGCACATAGACAACGAGCGTTCGACGATTGGTTATAACTGAAAGAAGACCGTATTTTTTATCTAAGCATAAATGCTGAAGAAGATTCAAGCATACTACATCAAGAGAAGCGGACATCGAATGACCATATGTTAGGACGTTGCAATATACGAGGGTGGGTCAAAAAGTAATACCTCCTATTTTTTTTCTCTCTCTCTCTTTTAATTGCCAAGAAAATTGAATCCAATTTACTTAGCTTGAAAACTACAACATTGACGATTAATTTATCACTATCCAATATAATCTCCGTCCTTTTCCACAGTTTTGGTCCACCTTTTAACTAGGGCATGTATTCCAGTGTGGTAAAACACACGGTCTTGCTTCCTAAGCCATTGACGCACGGACGTTTTCACAGCCTCCTCATCTTCAAAATGAATCCCACGATGAGCTTCCTTTAGTGGCCCGAACAGATGGAAGTCTGATGGTGCAAGGTCAGGGCTTTATGGGGGGTGAGGTAAGACTTGCCATCCCAATTTCTCAATTTCTGCAGTGGTGTAACGGCTGGTGTACGGTCTTGCATTGTCATGCAAAAGAAGAACATCCGCCATAGTTTTTGTTGGGCGAACTCGGCGAAGACGTGCTTTCAGCTTTTTGAGAGTTCTGACATATTGGACAGAATTTATTGTGCATCTCTGCTCCAAAAAACAATGATAAGCACACCCTGTGAAACCCAAAACACTCTCGCCATAACTTTCCCTGCCGATCGCTGAGTTTTGAATTTTTGTTTCTTCGGTGACGTTGTGTGATGCCATTCCACTGACTGCCTCTTTGATTCAGGTTCAAAAAAATGAACCCACGTTTCGTCTCCAGTAACAATTTTTTCCAGAAAGTCCTCTCCCTCCAAATTGAAGCGCTGCAAGTGTTCGGAGGCTACTGTTTTCCTTGTTTCTTTGTTTTGGACGGTTAAAATTCTCGGTACCCAACGTGAACAAACTTTTGAGTAACCCAGTTGTTGAATAATCGTCATCACACTGCCTTTACTGAGGGAGGTAATGCGACACAGTTCACCTGTTGTTACCCGGGATCACCACGAATGATGTCATCGACTCGCTGAATGTTGCATGGGGTCACTGCAGTCACCGGTCTGCCGCTTCACTTTTCATCTGCCAATGGTGTTTGCCCTTCAGCTTCGTCACAGCGACGAACCCATCGTCTAACAGTGCTGACATCCACTGTTGCATCACCATTCACATTTTTTAGCTTTCGTGAATGCGAATTGGCGTTTCACCTTCCACAGTAAAAAATTCAATCACAGAACGCTGTCTAATACGAATGTCGATGTCAGCCATTTTGCAAGAGGATGCAGTGCTGCCACCTGTTGACTTAGGAAGTTACTACTGCAGGGGATTGGAGAAGAAAGTTTGAGGAATTGCGCCAAATTCAAAGTTTTCACATAACTTACTTATTTAAGGAAAAAAAAAATAGGAGGCATTACTTTTTGAGCCACCCTCATACGTTATTATAACAGAGGCAGAAAATAAAATTTAAACTTGTGAGTTTATTGCTGTCGAAAAGACAAAATTAAAACCTGCCTGGGATTGTACTTAGGAGAACTGAGAAATAAAAATGTTCTATACACACACTTAATTCATTGTTCTCATATAGAGGTGCATTATTCATTTCTTTTCTATCTCTCTCTCTCTCTCTCTCTCTCTCTCTCTCTCTCTCTCTCTCTCTCTCTCTCTCTCTCTCTCTTATTTTTTTATATTAAGGGAGCAAGGTGTAACACACGAATGCCTAGGATAGTCCTTGCACTGTAATGCTCGCGTAGCTTGCGAAATGAAGCAGGCCTTTCCAGGTGAGTGCATTGGAGTATATGCTGTGGAGATACGACCATTAACATTTTGAAAGCGATATTTTATTTACTTAATTTAAATAATTAGATTTCAGTGCTAAATCTTTTAATTGATTTTGAGACTGCTAAGTGAACTGAATTGAACTGCAATAGTGTGGGTAGAAATAATACCAGAAATTCTAGAATTGATATAAAGAGCATTCCTATGTGCTGCTCCTAATTTCTGGACAAAAAAAATAACCATACATTTTTCGATAAATGATGGATAGGAACGTAAGAGCCCTTCTCTTTTTACACCAGGGAGACAAAAAGTGGAACACAAGTGCATCGTTTTAGACAAAAGACATCAACTGTTTATGAATTAATATTCTCCTTTAAGATACTATAAAATGCTAAATTACTACAAACGCATAAAGGCCACAGTATGCTAAATGTACAAATGATCATCATCATCGTCGTCATCATCATCATTATTATCATCCACAGGGTTTAAGTCTAAACTGGTCTCAAACACTGGAACGTTGTTGTAGCCACCTCTTCCTTGTTCTGCCAATACTTCGTTTCCCTTTGGGGTTTCATTCAACACCTATTTTGGTATGTCCAATCTTTTCACTTGCTCGTTCCAGTTGCTTCTATGTTCATTTTACCAAGTTCTGTTCCTATGTCAGCAATTCGCTTTCTGTCAAAGAGTGTGTAACCTGCAACACTCCTTAGAAATATCATATCTGCAGTATCTGTTTGTCTTTCTTTGCTTTTATGAAGTGTCCAACATTTTGAACCATATAAGAGCATGGGCACTGCCATTACTTTTGAAACGGTACTCTCTTCCTAGAGTTGATTAATTAACTGTTAAGGAATATATAGAAGATTAATTGAATGTTAAAGGAATATATACATGTATTGAAACAAATATCTTGTGTGCATTGTCAAATTTGTTGTGGACTCTGAATTGGTAGGATTTTTCTCACCTAGCAAAGGCCGACCGCAACCATAAATTTTAAGGGTCGCACCCGCTGTTTAATTTCAAGCATAGCTTTGACAGGAAGGGGACATCTTAGGTGGTCTAGAGTGAGGTTCTCGTAAATGGGACTCCATATGCGTTCTACCGACAGCTAATTAAAAATAATGAACTGAAGGGAGAAGCGAAGTGTCATATGACCTATCTGGGAACAAATATATATCTAAAGTTCAGTCGGTAGCTGGGGGTCGAGCTAGACCGTCGTGCGACAGCACCCGGACAGAAATCGCGTTCATTAAAGCAGTGGGTGACTGAGAGCCAGTCTAAACCATTGTGCGATAGCACGCGGAGAGAAATCGCGTTCATTAAGGTTATTTGGCTACTGTGAGCCAAACTGAACGGACGAGTAAACTAAAGATATCAATTAAAGGGTAGTTAGTAGCTTGGTGACAATCCGATGAGTCGTGTTATAGACACGGGAGTACAACCACGCCAGCGCGAAGCCTTCCATTCAGGGTTCGCCTAATTAACATGTATTTCGAGAGTAATTGAAATACAACTGATCATTATAAGAGAATTAACCTGTGTTTCTTTCCAAGTACCCTAATTGATCCACCCAAAACGCTCTGAATCAAGAGATCCTTGCCACAGATCTTATATTCATGAATGTTAGGAGAACTCCGAGAGCAGCCGAGGACATCGATATTTTCAAATTATCACTGGCGAGGCTGACGACCCAAGGAGTCCAACCCCTGGCACATAATTGTAGCCGAACTGAGTGGCAACTCAACACACCTCATGCAACACTTTGTAAAATTTTAGTTTTCTTTTCTAGTGGTCTTGAGAAATCCTTTTATGGTATCGCAAATGCTGTTAAATCTATTAATCTCATTATTTATGTCTTCATTTTTAAAATATGAAACATTGTGTCCTAAATAGTTAAAATTGTTGACCTGTTCTGTCATCCTACTATTTTTGCTCTAATTGTTTGCATTCCGCGAAAAGCAAAAATTTTTGGTTTTGCTATAGAGCTATTTATTGTAAACTCTTTGCATAAATCATTTAATAGATATTAGATTGTTTCCTAAGTAATGTCCGGTTTTTGATTTTGGTATTTTAGAAAATTTATTGGCGTAGCTCGAAGACTATGTGAAATGGAAGGAGAAGGTGTCGTTTAGTGAGGTGTGGCACAGTGATAGTTCCAATGTTTCAACAATTGAGACAAAACCACTTAAGATCTACCACATTCTGTAAGACCTAAAGTATGAAATATTGAGGATATACGCTAAGTTTTGCGAGAAAATCCGCAAAAAAGTACCTACCCATAGTTTTTCAGAAGAACTTGGTGCCATATATCGCCACATACGTTATATGACGATGTACTTTATATGATTTTAACTTCTTTACGGCTAAATTGTCGTGACTGTCTTTGCACAATGAAGAAACCATTTTTTTCCTTGAAGAACTGATTTTCACTTAAAATTCATCGCCAATGCTTGAGGTTGGGTTTGTCGAAGTCAATATATTGTCAAGTGTTACTACACTTTTTTCATTTTAGGGGTTGTAACTCTTATTATGTCAATGGTATTACTTTAAACTGTTTATACTGGTTCCGATGCCGATTTCTTACGCCAAAATTATTGCTTCTTCCCATCTTGAAAACAGCACCAGTAATTCAAAACATACGTAAACAAGGCATGAAAGAATTAATATCAGATACACAGATTAATAGTAATAGAAGAAATAAGGACTTCCTTTCCTAATAAGGGTGTGCTATTCAATAAGGTTACAACCCAGGAGAGAACACAGTTACAAATGGATAATAGGGGGCGTGGCACACTGTGCAGACTTTTCAAAATGAGTCTATTTAGGACTTTTAAAACTATGGGGCAGGAAAATGTCGTTATTTGCTTCTACAAACATCAGGGAAGATTATTTTGGTAATAATTCATTTTATGAAATTTCACCCCAGAATGCTGTTCTTGCTCCTCTTATCTTCCTTATGGCTGCAACTGCCGACGATTGAAGACAGTCTTCTGCTGAATATCGGCTGTTATTCCTTCGCAGTACATCGCTTGAATGACGGCCGGCCTTGTGCGTGGATCAAACGCGGGTGTGGTGTGCAGAGCCGTTTTAAAAAACATGATACCCTTAACTTTCTGAATCATTTGTGACATTGCTATTATCAAGTGGACAAACCGAGATGCACATATGTGTTATACGCATTGCTCTGTAGTATATATAAAATTATTTGCCCTTATTTACCTCCCATCCTGTATATATGTCTCCTTTGTTATTGTTCTTTCCTGTTTCTATTATAGTTGAACTGTCTATACACAAACATTTTATTATTGCTATTAGGTGTTGAGGTATACCTTTTTCTCTTATAATATGCCACAGTTTGTTCCGTTTTACTCCGTCAAAGGCCTTTTCGAAATCAACAAAGGCCACATATGCTGCTATTTTGTCTCAACATTTTATAAGCTTTATTTGGATTTCCATGCACGTCGTGCTCTATTTCTCTTCGCCATTCCTTTCTCTTCGCTTCCCGGACTTCCCTTCTGACAAACCAAAAAGCTAAGTTGTGATTTCAAATGCATAAATAACACATATTTCTTTATTAGACTTGTACAAGTACATGTATAACAAGGAATTCCCTACTAAAATCGTGTAGGTCATTGTACAGTAATGTGACTTTGTGGGATCGTAGAATTAAAAGTCCAATTTGCAGAAAATAAACATCGTTCTTTATTTGCGTAGGAATACAGTGTTCAATTCTCACGTAACAACATTACATCACATACACACAGTCTACAACGTTCTGATCAGCTCTCAACACTCGTGTTACACAGCTACTCCTGTTTCAAATTATCACTTCCTTAAATACCTCATTCGTCATTCGAGAGACTTCCAGAACAATAAAGAACCCGAAATAATCCAGATGTTACCAGAAATTTCCATTTATCGCAGTTTATTTGTTTCGGTAAGTCTTTTATCTCAGCTATCTTTGTTGCCGGCTCTTTGTGTACACTAGCCGCGCTATTGTTAACTGCTTACGCAAGCTTTTTATTACTGTGAAACAATATCCGCCGTCTGATTTCTATTTGTGTCGAAACTTTTATGCCTGTTTCCGCGACAAACGACAGAAAGATATCAACAGTCTTAACGTTTCTAGTGTACTTCATCACTGTTACCCTACGGGTGCTATCACATCTTGTGTTGTGTATCAGACCAATAAGGATGTCTACACTAGTTTTAGTCTATGAAAGTAGTTGGATCCTCATGTAATTAACGCAAAAAATGTACTGATCTACTTTCTCGCTCTGACTGGAGCAACTTCATAAGCACTAGCACTGGGAAACAATCAACCTCATATACATCCCACTAACCTCTTTTTGGTGACAGTTTTACAAAACCAGTGAAGGGTAGGTAAAGGAAAAGCTACGGAGGGGCATAGCTCGCTCATTGCGACCTCCACACAGATGTCTAATACTCCACAGGAGGAAGGGATAAAGTGGGGAAACCGCAGAAGGCCACAAGGTCGATGGTAGACAGGCTCTAACAAGTGTGCTGAGTTCTTCTCAACGCCAGGACGAGCTGCACAGCCAATACTCCAGTGCTGTGTCAACAGCCGTTCCTCTACGTGAGGACAGCGACCACAAACGCCAAGAACAGCAAGCATTAGCTCCATCTGCCCGGCATCGCCATACACAAAGACCCTGAAAGTCACACTTTATAAGGAAATGGAATGAAGGACAATGAAATGGTGGTATGAAAGTAAGTACCCCAATATTCACCTAAGTAACAAGGGAAAACAGCAATAAATCCAAGTCAGAGAGCATGGTGGACGGGTATCGAATCAGCATCCTCCTCAGTGTGAGACACACATCACCACGGTGCTATCTCACTCGGTTTATAAGTACAAATCTCTTTAGAGACATTCAGTTCTGCAAAACTTAAACGAGAGGAAGAAACATAATAAATGCAACACAATGCTAAAATGTGGATACATCTTATCTGAAGAAACTTGTATTAAACCTTACAAGGGAACTATCACCATGCTCATATCTGTATTCGTTTGAAATTTTGATGACATCTCTGCTTTATGTGGGGCCTGTATGCCAAAAAACAGGTGCGGAATATACCTGGATGTACCCAAAATGAGTCCAGAATACGTGGGAACATATATAGACATAATTACACAGCATTTTACGGGAGGGACTGTTTACCCAGGCAGCGGTCTACACATGAAATACGTAAGCAGCGCCGTCCCCCACACCCGGTACAGGCTGACTAGAGATGTCCAGCAGCTACTTGCTAGTGGTCGCATGTGGCACTTTCCAGGCTTCAGTTTTGGGCGTTGCGGTTCTACTCCGCAACAGATTTTTGGTGCACGTGGTTTATATACAGCAGGCATTATACCATCAAATTTTGAGGTGCGTAGCGGTGTGAATAGTGATAGTTCCCTTGTTAGAATTTTAGATCAGTATCTTTCAAGGACTCAGAGAAAGATTTTAAAGAAAATATGCCTAGCTGAAACTCCCCTTTACACAATATTTTCCTCCAAAAAATGTGATTATGTGAAAAATATTTCAGATTATTTTGATTAAAATTAAAGGAAATCCATGATAAATTAAATTTCATAGCTAGACTTTCCTGGAAATAGACTCTGAAGTCCTCCTCACCTTAAGTGACTTTTACATAACTGATGAACCATAGGAGATAGAAACTATTTTTATACACAAAACAACTTGATATCCTTAAAGCATACACTTTATTCAATTTTTTCTCCTGTGGAATTAGAGCATATCCGAGATATTTTTATTGTTTATTGACTTGCATTTTAAAGTAGATACACTTTAAAACTATACCGTGTTTTCCTAGTGTCATCGTACCTACAAGAAAATTTACAATAAAATGTCTATATATACGAGGGCTGTTCAATAAAAAATGATTACAAATTTTATTTGACAACGTCCCATTATTCATCCTCATAATTTTGATGGTCCTTCTCAAAATAGTCTCCCCTGAATGTGATGCATTTATCCCAGCGATTCTGCCAGTCTTCAAAGAAATGCTGGAAACCATTTTTAGAGAGATCCTTCAAAATCGCCTCCACACCCTTCACCACTGCTTCTGATGATGGATCATGCCTCCCACGAAGGCGTTTCTTCAAGTTAGGGAATAGAAAAAAGTCACATGAGGCTAAATCTGGATTATAGGGAGTGTGCGGGATGCAGTTCACGTTGATTTTTGCAAGATATTCAGCAACAACATTGGCAATATGCAGCCGTGCATTATCGTGGTGCAGCATCCAGCCTGCTTCACGGAAATGTGGTCTTTTGCGCCTGATATGGACTTGCAATGTTTTCAGGACATCCCTGTAGTATTTTCCAGTTACTGATGTGTGTAGGTACAACATGCTGATAAATCATTCCACGAATATTAAATAAAGAGATGACTATAACTTTCCAAGCAGAAGCAACCACTTTTGCATTTTGGAGGGTTGGTGATGAAGGAGATTTCCACACTGAGCTTTGGTGTTTGCTCTCAGGATCAAAATGATGTAGTCAAGTTTCATCAGCAGTGACTACGTTTGAAAGAAACTCCGGATCTTCCTTTATCATCAACATTAACTGCATGCAGACCTACATGCAAATGTCCTTTTGTTCGGGAATCAACATTCTTGGAACCAATCGTGCACAAACACGTCTCATGTGTAATGTTTCTGTCACCAACGTGTGGGTGGCACTCAATGAAATGTTCAGTATTTCAGAAAGCAATCTTAAGGTAATTCGTCGATATCTCTCACAATGGCAGCAGCAGTGTTGATGGTTTCTTCAGTAAGAGCAGAAACTGGAGCACCGTGTCCACCTTCCTTTGAAATTGTCTACCCTCTTTAAACATTTTAAACCACCTTCGAGCTGTGCTGTAGGGAAGAACAGACCCTCCATAGGCCTCCTGTAATATTGTATAGGCCTCAACTGAAGATTTGTTGAGACGAAACCAGAATTTCCAATCTGCATATTGTTCCTCGCGTGTTACTTCCATTGCAGCGGTAGGCGATACTGAACATATCTGAACTTAACTGGTTATCACAGGTAGCAACCAGGAGTACCAGCAATGAAACTACTACGACGTGTTTGTTTTACATTAAGCTAACAGAATATAATAAGATTGAATTTTAGTGCGAACAATTATGACCGTAAAAAAGTATGATCATTCTTTATTGAACAGCCCTCGTGCATACATATGCTTATGTTATTAACAGAAAAAGAACCATTGCTTAGAATAGTTCGTGCAAATGAGAGTGCAGAAGTATGGAAGTACTTTCTATATAGAGTAGACAAAGTTAGAGTTTATTGTACAACCACGACTTTGCAGTGTAATTGTATGGCCTCCACTTAAACGTTTCGTTGAGGAAATGCAGTTTCCGCCCTTCCCGTCTATGCGCGCGGTTTCTCCTGAAGTAGTTTTTCGTCATAATAATATCTCACGATGCACAATGATGTTTTTGCCGTTCTTTTTCAGTATCCAAAACCTGTTTGAAGTATCCGCTTATAAAGATGCTCATTTGATCGTAGGAAGGTCGGGATCACAAACTAGGAGTTTCAATGTGGAGGACATGCTGAACGATGCACTGCACTCCAAACAAATTCGTTACATTGAGGTTCTAGCACCGATTTCTTACGTTTCCTAGGCTTTTCGGGTTTGGATAATTTGCCTGAATATTTCCCTTTGTGGTAAATGAATGTTTAACTTAGATACAGCAATAAACTTCCTGTTCATCTATGACAGTTAACGATTATACGTTTTAGAGAGTTTGTGATAAGGAGGCCAAGGACTTCAGAGTTTCGTTCGTGGCTATCGTGCTAGCGTCCATAATTCGATTTCTGTCTCCCAATGTGTATTTTAAGCCAGCATATCCAAGCCTTCATCCTAGCATAAACCTGTTTCTTATAACCAGTGACGTCCAACCTTAAGTGAAAGAGCGGAGAGCAGATTTACCACCACCTACTGTTTGTGAGATATGACATATTTATGGGATTTAAAAACAAATCTTTCTATTGCCTGGTTACCTGAATGATGAGGATTTCTTCATGTTGAAAACAAAGGTGAGGTCATTAGCACATATGTGTTAAAATGTGTTCTTCTGCGTTGGTTTCCTTCCTCTTTTTAATGACGTTCTCGAATGAGTCGAACAAGCCTTATACAATACCACGATAGGTGACAAAAACACTATTAAGTAGATTTGCAAGAAGAATGCTTAAGAACTTAGATGCATTCCAGATGTGTTAACTCTGTTAGATAAAACATTTAATTCATACGGTAATCAACTGATTCTTGACAAATATATATATATATATATGTGTGTGTGTGTGTGTGTGTGTGTGTAATTTTACGTCCTCCAACGTTAAGTCATATCGGAAGCTGAATGAATGGGTGAAATGATGCTCAAATGCGTCCAGGATCCATAGAGCTTAGAGTTACCCAACATTCGTCCTTCAGGATAAGGGAAAACCCCGGAAAAACCTTATCCAGGTGACTCACCCTGACCGAGATTCTAACTCCAGACCTGTTGAACGTGAGGCAGACATGCTACCATCTACGCTACTGAAGCAGGCAAACTATATTCCATTGTTTTAAAATAATAAGTGATCGTGTTAAACAAAGGACTATTTTTCAAACAATTACTTTAAAGCTGCCAATGAGAGGCGACAAATTATGTGATAGGTGGAAATAATTGTTGGAAATAATCATTTCTTCCACACCAGACGTGTGTATGGAAACATACGAGTCAGTCGGAGAATTTAATGTCATGTTGGCATGCGGACCATAGTAGCTAAAATTTACCTAAAATAAAAATATATTGGTTTAACTATGAAGCCTGGGACTTAAGTAATTACAGCATAAACATACATGAGACTTAAGTACTTACAGCATAGTAAGTCGGCACAAATGGTGCGTGTCTCATAGCATATGAGTACCCCTAGTGGTCCACTGGGAAACCTGAGTCAGTTGGAGAATTTAATGACATATCGGCATGATGGCCATAGTAGTCCGGAGGTTTAGAACAACCGCACAGAGAGCGGGAGATCCATGGTTCAAATCCCGGCTGTGGCATTGAATTTTTCAGTCAGACTCTACTCATGCAAACTATGTGATAGTTAGCAGACATGGGTGAAAGTTATGGGACAGACCTTAGCCTGTGTTAAGGACCCATGAGATCCAAAGTGATTCGAAGTATATTTAAAAGCTGCAGGTCCTCTCATTACACCAAGTCTTTTATATCATTATTTACAAGAAGAGACAGAGAACGTCAACTCTATCTGCAGCAAATCCAATTAAGTGGCTTTGTAATTAATATTCCTAGAAGCAAAAGCACTTACCATGCTTTGGTACAAATTAATTCCATTAGCATTATTTACAGATAGAAGATCGAAAAATTAGTTCTGAAATTGTACTAATAGCATAATCAAACTGAACAATAAAACGTTATTTGCAATAGCCACTCCTTTTGTTAGAGGCCAGGGTATCCCTTTTTGTAAATTCAGAATCGGAACATATTTATATAACTAGAGAGAGAAGACGTTCCATGTCATTAAAAGAAATAATGTTTTGCTAAAAGTCCACGAGAGGAATTTCTGCTTGTTTTACTTTGATAGCTAATACAGTGGAATGATATGCAATGATGTATGTTTTTTCCGTATAGTTTTAACACTTGATGCAATACTAATATTATAATCACATACTTTGTTAACTGCAAATTTAAACCCCCTTTTGGAAGATGTCAACCAGCCATTAATCTGCCGGTCTCGGTAGCGTAGATGGTAGCGTGTCTGCTTCACGTTCAAGAGATCTCGAGTTTGAATCTCGGTTAGGATGAATTACCTATATAAGGGTGTTCCCGGGATTTTCCCTTATCCTGATAAACGAATGTCGGGTAACTAAGCACCATGGACCCCGGACACTTTGAGCATATGAAGTCAAATGATTCATATGAGTCATATGAAGTCAAATCCGATATGACTTAACGTTGGATGACGTAAATTACAAAAAAGCCATTAATCTTGTCATTTGCTCTCACTCAGTTTTGTAATTCTGACTGTGTTTGCGTTTCTTACTCAGGTTCAGTAAGGAAAGTTAAAATTGTCAGTAGAGTTTAAAAAATACAAACACATGCACATACAATAACATATTCTCCTTGCTTTTAAGCCTCAACAGCAACGGAAATAAAAATAGAAATAAGATTTTTAGTTTATGTCATATGATTATTTAAAATCTTGAACCAGACCCGAGTATTTGCAAATGTTATGCCAGGAGAAAAGACAGAGGGAAGAAGATAATTCTATCAGTGATAAGTCTCTCAGGGACAAATAGATATTCTAAATAATATACATGAACACATATAAACAACCAAGATTACTGTCGTGCAAACAAATTGAACTAATCTACTGGAAAATAGGCTTGAGAAATTTCCTCTCCAATGTATCCAAATAATGTGTTATTGTTTATTTTCATCTCTAATCTCTGTTTCATATAACCTTGCCCCGCTGACATGTATTACTCTGCGTTCAACTACCTTCTCCCTCGCCCTAGTTGGCTAGTGCTTTCGCGCCATAGGCCAATAGGCGATGTAACTGAAACAAGTTTGTAATGAAAGGCCTTCGGCCTTTTCCACTGAGATATTTTAAATCAGCACACATACCTTTCAAAAATGCTTGTCTTTCAGTCTTAAAAGCCGTGTCACGCCATACCTTACTTTTCGAGTGTTCATTCTCCCAAATCTCGTCAAGGTAGTATATTTTGCGACTTGTATCTCGGTACAGTCTGACTGTCCTTAAATAACGTCTTCGCCAAACAGCAATATCGCCTCTGTTTCTAGCACATTTTTCTTGCCTCTTTTTTTCATTCACAAACCCCAGCTGTATAAGCAATCTGCTGAAATTTGGTGAATCTGCATCCTCATTTACAGCAGACGAAATGTTATTTATGTTAGGGAGTTCATTTCTAAAGAAAAAACTATACACATGACGACACACAGCACTTTTCACGTATTTTCTCCGAGCACGCGCTTTTGTTTATTTCTGCTTTTGCCTGGAGTGGCGAGTTTTCCTGTTTTCTCAATTTCACACCGCTATGTTCCTACGGATCTAACACTTACACCTGTAACTTCAGAGCTCAGCTGTTCGACTTCTCTCACTGACAAACGGATTCTTCTCTATGAGTGCATTAAATATATGCACCACAATTCTTTTTTCACCTGTTTGTAAAGATTTACCTTTGCGATACTTCAGCGAAAACTGGCGGTAGACTCTGCCATTATACATATAATAAGTACACGCGCAATAAACGATCAATAAAATAATTTAGCTATCGCACTAAGCACAACAACCTTCGAATGGCGATATATGACTAATCCAGTTCAAAACAAGGTCAGTGATAAAAGTCATGTAAACAAATATGTCACCACTACCGCTGAAGCACGTGCTATTGTGTCATGTGTTTTTAGAGCAAAGGAACCTCCTCTTTACTTCGTTTAAGAATTAACATGCATTTTAGATAAATCAACTCTGTTGCGTAATATATTTAATTAAAACAGTTACGAAAATATGAATTTGACAATTCTCTTCCAACATATCAAGATATATCACCCTGTTAAATAACGAACTAATTTTTATACCACAACAGCTCCAATGAGATGTCATAAGGTCACGTGACCACTTAGAGATACGGGGCAAGCTTATGTGAAAAAAGAATTAGTGGTGACACTTTCTGACACATCATGGTTCGGATTTCAATAGCAAGTTTGTTACTACTATGAGCATTCCGGATGGTGTACAATGTTTACGAGTGATTATAAGATGAATCACTCGTTTGTACACATGGACAAAAATTCATTTACAGAGAAAACTTCTATAATAGTGAATTATACGACCTTATGGGGAAAAACTTTTAAAAACTGAAGATGTGTAGATGTGTAAAAAGCAGGAGATTTTGAAGTATATTCAATTTGTATTATTACAGCAGTAGATCTTCAACAGCAGGAAGGTAAAAAATCTTCTGCAAAATCAGTAGATATGGAAACTCTTGTAATAAACGATATTTTGTATAAAACAAATGCCAGCACATATTGACATTTCTATGCAGGTCTCGCTTAAGCTATATGGTATAAATAGCCTATCATGTCCTCTTTATTCTCACCCATTTTTTTTTCTAACTGGCAAAGCGTAAGATACTAACAAAGTGTGTTCTATAACACCAACATTTAACACAAAATACCTGCTATCCTCATCAAAAAGCTAAATTTATTTCAAATATTTTTACAACCTTAATTTGTAATCGACATAGTAATTCACGTGGAGTTATATATCAGATTTGCTTACGTCCAAAAGGGCTACTTACAAGTTCCTATTTATTTATTTGTTCCTTGAATCTTGCACCTTCTATCTACAAAACCTTTTGTCATATTCAATGAAGACTAAAAAATATCCATTACAAGAAAAGTATATAATGCACGTACTTGTTGTTACTCGTTCATCCCGGCTTTCTAGCGGAAAAATAATAAATTTAGCTTAGGTTTTCTTTTTTTTTTTTTTGTAATTTAGTCCACCAACGTTGTCATATCGAACAATGAATGGAATGGGTGAAATGATGGTCAAATGAGCGCAGTGTACATGGAGCTTAGAGTTACCCGACATTCGTCTTTTAGAATAAGGGAAAACCCTGTAAAAACCTTATCTAGTTAACTCACCCTGATCAAGATTTGAACTTGGGACCTCTTGAACGTGAGGCAGGCATGCTACCATCTACGCTACCGAAGCGCGAAAATTTCAAATTAGTTGTCCATAATACCTGAGAATATACAAATATCTGATTATAGCGTTTTGTTATATTAAGTATTGTCACGGCAACGGGCATAAAAGTTTCGGCGCAATAGATAACAGACGGATAGTGTCTCACGGTAATAAAGAGCTTACATAAACAGTTAAAGATAGCGCGAGATAAAGGTCTGCCGAAACAAACAAACTGAGATAAATGGAAATTTCTGGTGACATCTTGGTTGATAGAGATTTTTCGATTTCTTTATTGTTCCGGAAATACACTCCTGGAAATGGAAATAAGAACACATTGACGTCGGTGTGTCAGACCCACCATACTTGCTCCAGACACTGCAAGAGGGCTGTACAAGCAATGATCACACGCACGGCACAGCGGACACACCAGGAACCGCGGTGTTGGCCGTCGAATGGTGCTAGCTGCGCAGCGTTTGGGCTCCGCCACCGTCAGTGTCAGCCAGTTTCCCGTGGCATACGGAGCTCCATCGCAGTCTTTAACACTGGTAGCATGCCGCGACTGCGTGGACGTGAACCGTATGTGCAGTTGACGGACTTTGAGCGAGGGTGTATAGTGGGCATGCGGAGGCCGGGTGGACCGACCGCCGAATTGCTCAACACGTGGGGCGTGAGGTCTCCACAGTACATCGATGTTGTCGCCAGTGGTCGGCGGAAGGTGCACGTGCCCGTCGACCTGGGACCGGACCGCAGGGACGCACGGATGCACGCCAAGAAAGTCGGATCCTACGTAGGGCCGTAGGGGACCGCATCGCCACTTCCCAGCAAATTAGGGACACTGTTGCTCCTGGGGTATCGGCGAGGACCATTCGCAACCATCTCCATGAAGCTGGGCTACGGTCCCAAGCATCGTTAGACCGTCTTCCGCTCACGCCCCAACATCGTGCAGCCCGCCTCCAGTGGTGTCGCGACAGGCGTGAATGGAGGGACGAATGGAGACGTGTCGTCTTCAGCGATGAGAGTCGCTTGTGCCTTGGTGCCAATGATGGCCGTATGCGCGTTTGGCTCCGTGCAGGTGAGCGCCACAATCAGGACTGCATACGACCGAGGCACAAAGGGCCAACACCCGCCATCATGGGGTGGGGAGCGATATCTTACACTGGCTGTACACCTTTGGTGATCGTCGAGGGGCCACTGAATAGTGCACGGTACATCCAAATTGTCATAGAACCCATCGTTCTACCATTCCTAGACCGGCAAGGGAACTTGCTGTTCCAACAGAACAGTGCACGTCCGCATGTATCCCGTGCCACCCAACGTGCTCTAGAAGCTGTAAGTCAACTACCCTCGCCAGCAAGATCTCCGGATCTGTCCCCCATTGAGCATGTTTGTGATTGGATGAAACGTCGTCTCACGCGCTCTGCACGTCCAGCACGAACGCTGGTCCAACTGAGGCACCAGCTGGAAATGGCATGGCAAGCCGTTCCACAGGATTACATCCAGCATCTCTAAGATCGTCTCCATGGGAGAATAGCAGC